>QJNU01000124.1:116127-147339 GCA_004154915.1 Monosporascus ibericus | reverse complement strand
GGTTGCGCCCAGCGAAAAATGAACTCCTAGAAATACATGACTGGTGATGACTAATTGATCGGCAAAGCCATGTACCCGGCTCTGCACCCTGCACCATTTCAATATCCGGCGTGATATAATTACCTTTTGTTACTCCGTAATCCATAAATGCGGTAAATTAATATGTCCTAATTTTTACTTACAGGGTAATAAGGTCGTTTTCAGCTTTTATCGTCGCGTTTAAAGCCCTTTTAGGAAGCTCCTGCTAGCTTTTCCGGGTTTTACCATTTGACGGTTTTTTTATAGGTGGCGTTCGTTTTTTAACTTATTCTTTAACGTTTTAATACGTTCTTGATTTTATGCATTAAAGGCTTTTAATTGTTTTAGCTATTTTTCCTATTTGCGTAAAGTAATTTCGAATAAAAGGACTTGCGTTTAAAAGTCTTTTTTAGTAATATATTCTGGTTCGGGGGTTCTTTATTTTTCTTATCGTACCTAAAACTGGGCGTCGTATTGTTTTATAGTTTCGTTCCTTTTTTTTATTTCGTATTTAATTTCCTGTCGCTTATCCGGGTTATCCCTAAAAGTTAAACGGAAGTTTAAGTTATTAATTACTTTTAAGAATGCTTTTATAACTATCTGGTAAATTTATTCTTTTTTTATCTTATGATTATATTAGTCGTAATAATATATAAGGTTTTTATCGGGGCAACTTTTTCCTTTAGGTTAACTTATTATTGCTATAATAATGTTAATGGTATTTTTCGAGGCGAATACCTTTAGGTATTTGTATTATCGTTAATCCTTGGGATCTTTTTCGGTTTGATTATAAAAATCGAATCTTTCGTTATATATTCCCGTAAGTCGTATCTTAATGTACCGTTTTCCTTTTATATATTTTAGGTAATAAGTACGTTTGTACTAAATAGCATAAAGTTTTCCGTATCGGTTTCGTTATTTTAAAAGTTGGTTCTTATTTTAACCTTAATACTTTTTGATTTATACGTTTAGTTCTAACTGTTCGTACCGTTATCGTCATTTTTTTTAAGAACGAGAAAGTAGCTTATTTTCCGAAAGTTCCTTTTATGCGTTATGTTTTTTTAACTATTAGGTTATTATAGGTTTTATGGTAAGGGTTTGCTATTTTTGAATAATTACTTAAGGCAGTTTCTTTGCCTTTTGTAATTCTTATTATACTTTCTTAAAGGGATTAAGGTTATTTTTAATTTTAATTATGTTAATTAATCGATTATCGTTTCTTTGGTTATTTCGAAAGGGTTCCTGCGGAATTAGTATTTAGGTATTTTGTCGTAATTTTTTGGGTGCTTTATATTGGTAGGCCTTATGTTTTATTTTGTTATAATTAAAGCATTTGATGGTACGCGGGTCGCGTTGCTGTACTGCGCCTAATTATATGGGTCCCGGTGCCGTTTTATAGGATGTGTTAGTTTTTCGTGGCATATTAGTGCTAGGGGGGCGCCTTAGCTTGTTATTTTATCGGTTTTTAAAATATCGAGTTCTCCAGGCGTACTGCTGATCGTCGATCTTGATTGCTATAGCGATATAATCTACTAGCTTTTTGGGGCGTTTATCCTTAAATAATTCTTTTTGTACTTCTTTTTTTAGGCCTTCAAAAAATATAGCTATTAATACTTTTTATCCTTAATTAATTTTCGAAGCTAGTTAAATAAAGGAATTACCGTATCCGGAGGTTGATCCTTTTTGCTTTAAATCCTTAATTTTCTTTTTAACCTTAATTTTCTCGTTTATTATTTTAAATATTTTCCTTAGTTTTTCCTTAAACTTTTCGTAATCGTTATAAATGGCCGTAATTTCTGCGGATCTTTGTTAAGGCGGTTTGGTAACCTATTTGCGAAAGGTAAGCTTAAATTAAATGGCCGCGTTTTCGGTTAATTATCTTATAGCGAATTAAATTTAAAAAGTAAGTATTATAAGTTTAATTGGAAAATACTTAGAGTAGGTACGGCATTCCGTAAGGAACTGTTGTAATTTAGTAATGGTTCCGTCGAAAAAGGTAAGCTTAATAGGCTTTATGATTTTTCCGGCCTTTTTATCGTAAGCTGTTTAAGTAGGTGGTGCTGGCTAAGCTGGCTGATCCGGTTAATCGGGCTGCTTTATGCTTACTTATTTTATTAATTCGACTTTTTAGGCTTTTAGTTGGTTACGGGTTTCCTTAAGGGTATTAATAAGTTCGATCTTGTCGTTTGTAAGCTATGTAACCGCGTTAGTTAATTAGTTAAGTCGGCGCAAGGCTTTTTCCTAAGAAAGATCAAGTCGAATTTTTTCGTTATCGAAATTTATAAGGTTATCCTTAGGTACCTGAAAGGTTTTTTTGGAAGCGGGCTATTTACTGGACGATATAATGTTAAGGGTATTACTTAAAGTTTAATAATACTGCTGAATAAAAGCTTATAACGTATAACGGTTAAAGGGTTTAATTAATTATTAAACCTAATCGTACGGTTTATGTTAACAATAATATCGTAAAAAACTAAGTAATAATACGTTTAATAATTACGTTTCGTAACAGCAGATTATTAACGGTAATCTGGGTAACTAAGTTATATTATAAGCTGAAGTTATTTAAATTATAGGAAATAACGAGTATATATATTACGGATTGGATGTTTTTGAATGAGACGAATCTAACCTTATCCATATTATGTAAATGCATGGATATCTTTGGATAAGATAAATCCACCTCTATCTATATCGTATAAATGCATAGATGTCTTTGGATGAGACGAATCCATTCTTATCCATGTCACGTAATCTTGGTCGGTAGTTGTCCTTAGTCTTGTTCCGACCGTGTGCCCAAGTGGGTAAGGTGTTGGTTCGTAACAATATCCTCTTCTACGATACCGTATTTTGCGATAGTAGCCCGAACAAGCTTGAACTACTTGCGAAATGTTTCTGGATTTTCGGATAGGATCCGTTGATAATCGATCTTTCGATTTAGACGCGTCTGGAGTTTTTTTTGCCGTTTAACAAATCTCGATGCCCAGTTAATCCCGACGCGGTCCGTAACGCGTTAGGCAAGTAATAAATTGGCCATATTTTCAACATGTTAAAGCCGGACAGGAAACGCTCGCGTATCTAAGTCGAGGATTCGGTCGACAATCGATTTTTCTTCGGTCGCCGTCAATTTCTGCATAGGAGAAGCAATATCGGCTCGGGCGCGTTTACCGCTAGAACGGTGTGCTAGAGAAGAATGTGAGACTTCATAGATAGAACTAAGCTTTCTATAACTAAGTTTCGGGTCTCGTTTTTTAGCCTGAAAAGCTAGGTTTATTAACGCTTCTTTTGTAATTCGCTCCATATTATGATTGTTGAAAAATGGGCAATTGAAGATATGTATTTGGAATAGTTAAAAAGTGTCTCGCTCAGTGGTGTGTCTCGCTCACTAGTGTAGTACGTTATTAGATAAAATGGATTTATAAATAACCAATTTCGGGATATAATAAATTTACCGATAATAGTTTTAGTTAATTAAGACGGCAAATAAACGCTTAAGGTATAAAATATAATAAATGGGTAAAGTTTATATATTAAATAATATTCGGGAGAGATTATTAATATTATGAAAAAAATGTATAACGTTTTATTATATATAAACGAAACTTATAAATAACTTATAAGTTATAAAGAAATCTGAAAGTAATATATAGAAGTAGAATTAACATACTTATAAAATTTAAAATTATATAAATCATTAAATATTAACTTAAAATTAACGTTATTTTTATTTATAACGAAGTAATAACGTATAAAAAGAAATTATTAAACGTATATAAATTATATAAAATCATTTCTTTACTATGAACTACTTAATATAATTCGTAAAATTCCTTTATTTAAATGTATACCGATTATAATTACTATAATTATTTAATACATAACTAATATTACCTACTTTAATATAACTTACTTTTACTTTATATACTTTTTTATATTTTTTTATATTATGATAAATAAAATTATCATATATTATTTAATACTTAAAATGCTTACTATAAAATATACTGCTGTACTTTTCATAATGGTCACAGTTAGGCTGATCGCGAGAGAAGGTTGCATAAGGTGTGGGAAGTGTAAATTGTCATAGATAATCTCGGCTCTGGAGAGCAGTGGCTAGGAAGCTCTATATATAGTGTGGGAGCCCCGGAATAACGTTGTTACGGGGTCTCTACAGCTCCTAGGAGCGCTGATAACTAAGCAAGTGACTCCTATTCTGCGACATACCCCCCAGATGAGAGGGAGATGTTCCCTTAAATCTGCTATTCGCAGCTTTATATAATCCCTAGATTAGTATATTAATAAAAGAAATAACAGTATAGCGAATATAAACATTAGGTACAATAAAAATTTAGTCATCCGTTATATGCGTACGATCTCCTGAATATACCTGCCGTAAGTTCTGCAAATTAAAAAAATAACTTAAAATGTTCGAACTGTTATCTGGGAAAAGCTTTTATCAAACTGTCAGCAGGCATTTACGCTATAGGTAAGTAAGTTACGTTAAATAATCCCCAGTTTTGCTTTTAACGAAACTACATATTTTGCGTATTTACGTAACGTAACCGAATAATAATCCTTTCGTTTTCGCTTACTATCAATCTAATCGCCTACTAGTTGTTGCAGAAAATTTCCCAGGTTTAACCTAATTTTAACCTTAAATCTCGGAATAAACGTTTAAAAACCATGGCTTCCTTAATCGTATGCTTTAACGCGAGCAACTTAACCTTTATTATAAAGATCGTTACTATTACCTAACGAACCGCCTTTCACATAACTAGTCCTCCGAAAAAGGTTATTATATAACCCTGAGAAAATCGCCGTATTTTAAGGTTGTTTATAAATAACGCGTTTCCTACGATTAATAAAACCTAGGCTTCCTTATTTACACCCTCGTATATAATCGCAAAAAACCGTATATAAAATAAATAACGGATTACCTTATTAATAACTTTAATATGCTTAATTAATAAGTTACTTAAAAAATTTAATAACAAAAATATAATAAAGGTTACGTTTACGCGAATTATTACTGCAATATATAAGATAAAGTTTATACGTTTTTAATAACCCTTTACTTACTTTTTCGAAATTATTCCGTTATTAAAAACAAACTTTTTAATCCTTAAAAAGGTTAATAATACAAAAACGTCGTTTGCTAACCTAAAGCAAACTACGATCTTCTTGATATAAAAGTTATAAACTAGAATAATTTTCCTTTTTAATTTATCGCGAATTACTCGAATACCCAAAAAATAGCTTACTTTACTTTAATCCTTAAGCTCATACGTTTCCTTTTACTTAAAGATTAATTTATCAGTTTCGAATTAGTATTTTCGATAATAAAAAAGTAATAAATCATTTACGAAAAACATAAAAACGACCGTACGCTATTTGTTATAAAACAAACACGGCTTTTTTAAAGATAAAGTAAGCCCCAGTTTTTATAAGGTAAAAGAAAATTTCCGATATTATAGCAAAGGCAAGTTTCTAAGCTTATATAAGTCGCTTTCGAACTCCGCATATATACCGCTTTTCTTAAAGCCTTTTGAAAAAACGTAGGTTATTATAAGCTATCCCTTACGAAAAGCGTTCAAAAAAGCTATTACCACGTCGTATTAACGAACTTCCAGGTTTTATTTAGCGGTTATAACCATAACGGTTTTAAAAAACCTAGTTACGAACGTAACAGCGTACGTGCTAATAATCGAATCGGCTTTCTGGAAATCGCCACATATATAAATACGTAATTTGTAACGCTTTAGCTAGCCATTTCTATCGAACTTATATGTAAATACCCATTTTAATAAGATTAGCTTAAACTTAGCCTATATAATCGGTATTTCCTTTCATATACCGTACTTCATAAACACCTCGATCTTTTTCTTAATATCCTCCTTAAAGGCGTTACTTAAAAAATGCTTTTCGAAATCCTTCCAGTATTTCGGCAGCTTGGCTTCCAGTTAATCCCTATAAATCTTAAATCTACTTAATGCAGCACCTAGCCGTTTAGCTTACTTCTATAACGCCCTTACCGCAATCATTATATAAAAGATATATAACTCCTTATATTTTTATTCTATTGCATATTATAATAAAGGGAACAGATAAACAATATCCTTCCAGTTTCGATTTAAAACCAGGTATATTTTATTATTTCCAAAAATTACGATAACGTTTACCGAATAAACGTTACCGTTTACGGTACCATTAAGGTTTTCCCGCTTTCGCAACCTTTTATTCCTGCAAACAAATGCTTATGGTTATTTTCCTTTATTTTTTTTAGATTTACGATTACGGAAGGCAAGGCTTCCCTAATCGCCGGTACTTTTCTTATTTATTAAAGTCTCGAACCTAATTCCAGATAAGGGCAAATAAGCGGATTTACCTATAGGCACCATTAAATGCATTTCCCGAAAGGCTTCCTTTATACCATTTTTTTTTTACAAACAGCTTACGAAAATTCCGTAGGCTTAATGCTTTTAGTTAGCGGTTAAGGTTCGTTTTTTTAAACGCCTCCCTAAACCTTACTTTCCGGATTAAAAATATTTTCAAAAATTAAAAATCCACGATTAATTCCAGCTTTACCCGCAAACTCCCTTACCTTTAAATTCTAACCTTTCGGTTAGCTACCCGTCAGGTTTTTAAGCTCGAAAGCAAAGCTTTCGGCGGTTTCTAAAATATTATAATCATTATAAAGGCCGTCCTACGTATTAAATATATCAAAAATTAGATTTTCTTTAAAAATTTCTTCGAAAATCTAAAGGTTTTTTATAAGCTTCCGGTTTATAGCTAAAACAAACGCTTTCTTTTTTTCCTTCTTTAGCTAATAAAAAATATCCTTGTCAAATTTAACATTACGCGTAATAATAACGGTACGGAATTCGGATACCTATATTCGGTAAATATTAAAAACTCGGAATCTTACCAAATAACCGATATAAACTTTCGGTTTTACTTTAAATACTCGCCTTTTTTTTTTCCAGCTTTTCGATCTTTTATTAACGGATACGTTCGTACGCCATATGCAAAAATCCCAAACTAATCGAATTTAAGGTTTACGGTAATCACGTTTATAATAACGGGATTATACTAACGGAAATACTGCTTAAACCAACATACGAACATTTTATTAAGTAATAATAAATCGTACGCGTAATTCGGACTTATATTATATAACCATACTGCAATTTTTATTATTTTAGACCAAAAGCTTTTTAAAGGGTTCGCTTTTAACCTTATTCGAAAAGCTTTATTAATTAACTTTTAACCTATTCGCTCGCTCCCCTTTACAGGTTCTTTGGTATATAAGGAAATTATTTTAAGCTCGATTCCTTTCTCGGTATATCATACTTAATAATTCGTAAATCCGTTTACCACGATCGTTTTAATATTATTATCCTGCTTAATTTTGCAGATAAGAAGCTTATATTACCTACGTACTTAATATTTAAAGTCCCTAATAAAACGGAACGTTATTATTCCCAAACAATTAGCTATTAAAAAAACGAAAAACTTTTTATTATATTCGTTTTTAATTACCAGGAGTTACTTAAAGCTATCGAATCCCATAAAGTAATCAAAATAATCCCATGCAATGCGCCAAAAAAGTTTAAAAACTCGGTTTTCGGACGAACGTTTTGAAATTACTTTAAAGGCGTACGTACAAACATAACTTTTACACTTTAAACGTTTCGTCCCTTTAATAATAACGTTTTTGGCGTTTTTAACGAACGCTTTTAACGCCTTAAATCTTTAGTACCTAAACCTAAGGTATTAAAGCTTTTTTATTTTTTTGCGAAAGCGTAAAGGATTTTTTAATCGCTTTTACGGCCTTCCTTCCTTCCTTTTACTAATTATCGGAAACATCCAAATTCCTGCCGGACTTTACGGAATTATTAATAAACTACTCGAATAAAAGGAAAACGGTTTATATTTAAGGAAAGTTAAATTCTGTACTTAAATAAACTTCACAAAAATAACGCTTTTATTAATCTTTTCCTTTTTAAAAAAGTAATCCAAACCGTAATACTAAATTTTAGCTTTTTTTAACAAAACTTCCGAAACGATATTAACGTAAAAACCTTTTACTATTACCATATCCTTAAAGATAAGGTTATATTATAACTTTTTAAAAGTTTTTAGAAGTACTTTTTTAATTACCCTTTTCCCCGTACCGTTAATTAGCCATAAGGAAAATCCTGCTTTTATTATTTATCTTGTAAAGTCAGGCATAAAGATACCGGGGACGAATAAGTTTTTGGTATTTACCAAATACTTCGCCTTATAATTATCGATTAATATAAATTAAAATAAAAAATGCTTACCGAAGTAAATAATAATATAAATCCTTAAAGTAAAATTAAAAACTTTTAAAATATAAAAATTAATAAACGTTATAATAATATTACCAAATTACGTATTATTACCGCCGTTATTGTTAAACGTTAATCGTCTTATAAAACTCCGGATAAATTCCTTCTACTTAAAAAGCTTTATAAGCTTTTCGCGAAACCTCCTTTACTTATTAAACTTAAAACGCTTACGGATCCCCTTTTAATTCTTTTAATTAAGGTAAGTAATTCTCCGAATAACTACCCCCGTAATTATTAAACGTAAAAAACCGCATTCGAAAAGTTCCCATTTATAGATCTAGTTTAACGTAACAAAATAAGGATATTTATAACCACTTATAGGCTTTTTTAGTAAAAAATTTACGCTAGGATTCGGGGTTACTCCCGATCCGGAAAATAATCCTTATAATAACGTAACAAAAATCCCGGGATTTTTAGTTTTGGCCCGTAAATTGTTTTTATAATACATAACCGAAAACCAGGCCCCAAGTTCTTATAAAGTTATGGTAAGTCTGCTAAGTAAATCATCCCGTATAAGGTTAATTAACTCCAAATTCGCCTACGTTAATACGAGCCACTATAATATAAAGCTTAAAAAGTCCTTTACCGTAAACGTACCTGTAATTTCTTTAAGGTTATACGCTTTCGCTTAAATGTAGGCGGAAAACTAAGTCCGGTATTACTAATCATGCTTCATATGGCCCACTTCTACTAGGCGTAAAGCTTTGCGGTACTTTTCGCATACCGTCGTAATGGTACTTAATAGTAAGGGAACGAACTAATCCCTTAATTTCTTAAAAAGGTCCTAGATGGTCGTCTTTTTTCGGATAACCAAAGTAACTTAGGCGTTCCTTAAAAGCTGGCTTTCCATTATTACGCTAATTTACGTCTAAATGTTAATATATTTTGCGTCGATCCTGGAAGTTTCGCGTAATTCCTCCCGGATGTTACACTAATGCGCCAAAAAAATCCGTACGCTAATGGACTTCCCCACCTTCAACACCACCACATATCCCAACCCTTCTTCATACAGTCTCTAATAACTTTGCAGCCACAACATGGATTTAGACGAGGCTGGTCACATTTTAACCGCTAATCGTAGACCTTTTCAGGAGTTCTCTCCGGAAGTTCGTGCCTTTATGATTGGCGCTGTTATAGCGGGTGCAAGCAAGAGCCGGGTGGCCGAAGCGGTAAACATTACCCGCGAACGAGTCGCAGAACAACTTCAACGTTTTATAACTTACAGAACGGTATATGACTTGCCTCGTTCAGGGCGGCCGCGTATTGCCGGGGGTCGCCTAGCCTTACATTTGTATCAGCTAGGTCGTCGGTACCCCCGGGATACGTACCGCGATCTCCAAAAGAAGGCGGCCTCGAACTTGAACCGTACGACGATGAGGCGCTTCTTCCGTACGCTTGCGATGAGGAAATGGCGCGCGGCAAAAAGAATTAAGCTTAGCGTTAACGACGCTCGCAAGAGGTTGAATTTCGCTACAAAAGCTTTTAAACGGAACAACTTACGCAAGTTTTTGTTAGCCTTATTTTCCGACGAATGTACGATATAAAACGTTCCCGGGCGTCCCGGGCAATAGGTCCTTCGTTTTGTGTCAGAACGTTACCGGAAGGACCTTGTTAACCCCTAAAGCTATGGGAGACCCCGGGTATCCATTATGGTCTGGGGAATGATGTGGTAACGCAACGGCGAAGGCGGTTTCTTTCCTTTCGTCCTTTGCGAAGGAGATCCGGATTCGGCTGGCGGCGGGATGACCTTTCGGCGTTATTATAAAGTCCTAAAGGAAGGTTTACTTCCGCTGTATAAAGCTGGCGATCCCTTTATGCAAGATAACGTTCCAATTCATCGAAGTAATACCGTTAAGGTCTTTTTTAAGAGCTATGGGATTTGGGTGATCGAATGGCCTCCGCACTTGCCCGATTTGAACCCAATCGAACATATTTGGCGCGTTTTAAAGGACAAGATCTACGAGATTGAGCCCGAATTTGGCTATTTACTTGATAATGAAGAAGACCGCCAACGCGCGTTTGAAGTAATTCAAGATACGTGGTTCCAAATCGATCTCGGCCTTATAACTAAGCTTATTAAGTCACTTCCTAACAGATTAAGAGCCATACGTCGAGCTTATAGGTGGTATATACGGTTTTAATCGCCTGATTTAAAGCTTTATAATAATATATAGCATTTATTAATTAACCTCAAATTGGCAAAGATATCTATAAATGAAGTTATGTGGTGTGTCCGGGGGCGGAGTGGATTAGTGGGGGCGTACGGATTTTTTTGGCGCATTAGTGTGTAACTTTAAGGCGCTTAAAATTTATCTTATATTATTCCTTAAGATCCGTAACTTGCAGCTCCTTAAAAGCTTCGGGGGTAAAACCACGTTATTCGATATTAAGGTAAATGTTTTCCTATTAAACCAGAGCGTGCGTATATTACTTCTTTCGTTAAACGTTAACTTCCGTAATATATTTCTTAAGCAAAAGGAGCTTCCGAAAGCCTATAAAGCGATTAACGTCAGGCGCATTTAGGTCGATAAGGTGCCATACATCGCGTAAGAAAGCGTTGAAACGTAAGGAAAGGAACCAGTTAAGGTAGCTAAAGCAATCCTTAAGGATCACATCCTTGGGAATAGGATCATCCGACATATTGGAAGGCAATAAGGTTTTCAATTAATAAAAAAGAAGTTACGATCAACTTAACCGTAGCTATCTTACGCAGCTAAAGCACCGGGCTCATAACTGTCACAGTTAGGCTGATCGCGAAAGAAGGTTGCATAAGGTGTAGGAAGTGTAAATTGTCATGGATAATCTCTGCTCTGAAGAGCAGTGGCTAGGAAGCTCTATATATAGTGTGGGAGCCCCGGAACAACGTTGTTACGGGGTCTCTACAGCTCCTAGGGGCGCTGATAACTAAGCAAGTGACCCCTATTCTGCGACAATAATATTATAAGATATAAACGATTTTAATAATATATTAAAGGCCATCTTCAAAAATCCTAACGATAATGCACCTTAAATATAACCGGCAAACTTTAAACTTTCTACTAAATATATTAGATTCGCTAATAATATTACCATAAAACAACCTTCAAAATGGATAATAAAATCTTAAATTAATAAATAACTAATATTATTACCAAAATAACCCGCGATAGAGCATAACTTATAACCTCGGTTTAATTAAAGCAACTTTGTATTAATTAAATAACATTTAACCATTTTAAAATTTAAAACGTACCTTATAAAAAATGCGTATTATACGTAACCGATTCTAAATACTAAATTTATGCCATAAAGTTATATTACTATATGGGAAAACTAGAAAATTATAAGTACCTTATATTTTGACGCCAAGCCGACCCTATGCTTATTAGGTAAATCCTCTAATTAATAATAACTTTTTAAATTCGGTAATATTTTAAAAGGCTTATATCATAAATAAAACTTTTTATCTTCGTAAGGTTTAATACTTACATAAACGCAAAATATTAATACTGCCGTTAGGGATATTCTAAAAAATAACGTCCGATAAAATAAAATTAACGTTACAGCGGATTATGGGAGCCTTTTAAATTATTAAATTATAAATCTAATTAAGGATAATTAATTAATTACGGCTTTTACATTTTAACGAAGAAAAATATATAAATTAAGTACCTTATAAACGATATAAAAAAAGGTTTATAACTTTATAAACCGAAACAACTGGTTAAAAGGTATATATTATTGTTACAAACTAACACCTTACCAGTTTGGACGCACGGTCGGGACAAGACTCGGGACACCACCGACCGGATTACGTAATATAGATCCGAATGGATAAACGGATCTAAAGGGATCCATGCTCCTAAATAATACGGATTCGACAGGATCCCCGAATCGATGAAAATCTAATGCACTTATATAATACGAATCCCGACTAATTTACTGATCTAAAGGTATCTAAGCCAGGATATATAAGTTTGTTATTATTATAGTTTATATAGTTTTAGCTTATAATACAACTTAGTTACCCAAATTAGCTTTAACAATTTGCTATTACTAAACGTAATTATTATTTACTTTATTACTTAGTTTTTTAAAACATTACTATTAATATAAAACGTACGACTAGGTTTAATAATTAATTAAACTTTTTAACCGTTATAGGTTACAAATTTTTATTTAATAATATTATCAAACTTTAAGTAATACCTTTAATATTATGTCGTTTAATAAGCAGCCCGTTCCTAAAGGAACTTTTTAAATACCCGAAAATAATACCATAAATTCTGATAATAAGAAAATTCGACCTAGTTTTTCCTAGAAGGAAACCTTACGTTAACCTAACTGGTTAACTAATGCGGTTACGTAATCTATTAATAATAAGATCGAATTTACTCGTATACTTAAGGAAACCCGCAACCAGTTAAAAACCCAAAAAGTCGAGCTGAAAAAATAGGCAAACATAAAGTAATCCGATTAACCGAACTAGTTAACGTAACCAATATAGCCTACCTAGATAACTTACGGTAAAGAAGCCGGGGAAGTTTTGAAACCTACCAAGCCTACCTTTTTCGACGGAATTACCACCAAGTTATAATAGTTCCTTACGGAATGCCGTGCTTATTTTAAGTATTTCCTAATTAAATTTGCAATATTTACCTTCTGAATCCAGTTCGTTATAAGATAGTTAATCGGAAACGCGGCCATTTAGTTTAAATCTACCCTTTATAAATAAGTTATTAAACCCCTTTAATAAAGGTTTGCCGAAATTATAAATATTTATAACGATTACGAAAACTTTAAGGAAAAATTAAAAAACGTATTCGGAATAATAAACGAAAAGATTAAAGCCGAAAATAAAATTAAGGATTTAAAGTAAAAAAGATCAACCTTCGGATACGGCAACTTTTTCGTTTAATTAGCTTTAAAAGTTAATTAGGGATAAAAAGTATTAATAATTACGTTTTTCGACGGCTTAAAGGAGGAAGTATAAAAAGAACTATTTAAAAATAAGCATCCCGAAAAGTTGGTAGATTATATCGCTATGGTAATTAAAATTAACGACCGATAATATGCTTAAAGAACTTGACATTCCAAGGAACGATAAGGCAATAAACTAAAATATTCCCCCAATAGTAGCACGATACGAAAAACGAATGTATCCCATAGGACGGCACCAAAACCTATAGAATTAAGCGTAGTCCAGTAACGCGACTCGCGTACTATTAAATGCTTTAACTATAATAAAATAAGACATAAGGCCTTTTAATATAAGGTACCTAAAAAGCTACGATAAAATACCTGGATACCGGTTCTTTAAGGACCCTCCCGAAATAGCCAAGGCGATAATAATCGATTAATTAATATAATTAAAATTAAAAACGACTATAATCCTATTAAGAAAGTATAACAAGGATTACAGAGAGCAAAAAAGCTATTTAAGTAGCTACTAAAAATAGCGAGCCCTTATTATAGGACTTATAATAACCTAATAGCTAAAAGAATACGACGGATAAAAGAAGCTTATAAAGGATAAGTTATTTTCCCGTTCCCAAAAAAGCGGCGATAACGGTACGAACAATTGGAATTAAACGTATGAATTAAGGAATACTAAGGTGAGGACGAAAACCTGTTATCAAGATAACCGGATTAATACGGGAAACTTTATGTTATCTAATGTAAACGCGCCTATTACCTTAAATATATAGAAGAATAACGATATATCGAAAAACGACTTATAGGAATATATAATTAAGGATTCGACTTCTATAATTAAAAAAGAAAGGATCCTAAGGACCAAAGATAATATAAACACCTAAGAATATACGCCTCGGAGAACGTTATTAATATTATTACGATAGTAATAAATTAGCCCGAAAAAAAGACCTACCTCGATAAAGATCCTATATGCTATTTCGAATGGTACGACCATAAGACGAAAAAAGAATGGGTCCATTAGATAGTTATGAAGGCATCTTTAAAAATAATCAACAACTTAAATTTTCGGTCAAGCTTTATAGACAACCCGAATAAACGACGAAAAATCAAAAACGAAAAAAAAAGAAAAAGAAAACCGAAAATATAAGGTAATATAACGCTCAATTCCAAGCACGATAGAAGGAACGAAAGGCCCCCGAACCAGAATATATCAGCAGAAAAAACTTCCAGACATAAATACTTTTATTCGAACCTACTTTACGCCGGCAAAAGGGATAACTAAAATAATTGCAGGCCTTTAACGTACAAAATCAAAAACACATTAAGGCGTTAAAAGACGAGTTAAAAAACGAACACCACTTATAAAAAAGCCGCAGGATGGTAAGACCTATAAAAACCAATAAGAGTTTCTTAAAGAGCTTTAAACGTAACGATAAAAATTAAAAACGACCTTATCACCTTACGAATAGGAATTAGGATATATTAGTTTACCGTATTTATGGATTACGGAATAACAAAACGTAATTATATTACGCCGGATATGGTTATCCGATTTCAATTATTATGGGAAAAAAAGATAAAACTCCTTATCGCCGAAAACGCAGAAAGCTAGGTATTTACTTACGATAACGGAAAGATTACCCGCAAAATTAATCACCTCGAGATCTTCGTTAACGGACGAAACCAGATAGCAGACTTCGATATCGTTCCGATAAGGAATTACGATATGATTTTCGGAAAACCATAACTATACTAATACAATCCTTTAATCGATTAAATAACTGGCCAGGTAAAGTTCGCTTTATATCCGCTCGATAAAAAGATAAAAAATACGAAAAGATCTTAATATTCGATCGAAAATAGCAACGAATACAGGTATTAAAATACGACAGAAACCTTATTACCCAAAGGAATAAAACATAAAAGAAAATAAAGGTACCATAAAAAAATACGACGTATTATCGCCATCATCAAAACGAAATTATAAAGGATAAACGATTACATACAGTATTAACCCTTAAAGCTAAAAACTATAACTAACGTACTTCCATAATATCACAAATAGAAACGACTATTCCGAAAAGAACTTGAAACAAAATTACCAAAACATAGCAAATAAAACCATAAAATAATTCTTAAGAAAGGAACATCGATTAGATTTTATCCAATTTATAACCTTAACAAGATAAAATTATAGGTATTACGCAAATACCTTAAAAGCAACCTTCGAAAAGGTTATATATAACGTTTCAATTCATTAGCCGAATACCTCATATTCTTCGTATTAAAGAAAAATAAAAAGTTAAGTTTGGTTATCGATTATAGGCAACTAAACGACATTACGGTTAAAAACAAAATACCGCTACCCTTAATTAACGAAATAAAAGATCGCCTTTATAGAATAAATTAGTTTACGAACTTAAATCTTAAAAAAAGATATAATTAAATCTTTATT
This sequence comes from Monosporascus ibericus, assembly GCA_004154915.1. Lineage (NCBI taxonomy): Eukaryota > Fungi > Ascomycota > Sordariomycetes > Xylariales > Monosporascus > Monosporascus ibericus. The sequence continues at coordinate 131,577 of QJNU01000124.1, read as the reverse complement.
AAGTTAAGATACGAATAAAAATTAATTCTTAAAATAAAATCCAGACTTTCTAAATACTTCGTTATATCTTACGGATTTACGAACGTATTAATAACCTTTTAGCCAATAATTAACTATATATTTAAGGAATACTTAACATTTTCTTTATTTATTGCCTCGACGATATTTTCATTTACTCGAAATATAAAGAGGAATATGTAAGATATGTTTATATAATTCTTTAAGCTTTATAAAACGCTAGCCTATTAATTAATATAAAAAAAGCCAATTTTATAAGCAAAAAGTGATATTTTTAAGATAAATTACTATCCCAGAATATATTAAAATAAACGCTAAGAAAATCGCTATAATAGAAAAGTAAAAAATATTTACTATAATTAAAGAAATATAAACCTTTTTCGGATTTGCCAATTATGACAAGATATTTATTCGAAACTTTAGCAGAATAGCTATACTATTATCTAATATAATAAAAAAGGAAATAAATTCCTTTAAACGATAAAAACGGAAACCAGCTTTTAAAAAATTAAAAATACGATTACCAGCAAACCAGTATTAATTATGTACGATTTAAGCCGCCTAATTAAGCTTAAAACCGACGTTTCGGATTACGTTTTAAGTATAATAACACAATACTACGACAATTAAAATAACTTATACGTTATCGCCTTTTACTCATAAATTAAATAGACTAAAGTTAAATTACGGCATTCATAACAAAGAATTTATAGCTATTATTAAAGCCTTCCGAAAATTAAGACATTATCTTAAAGGAAACCTTTACTAGGTTAAGGTATATACTAACTACAAAAACCTTATTTATTTTATTACTATTAAAGAACTTATAGGATAATAACTACATTACGCCAAAAAACTAATAAAATATAACTTTATTATTATTTACTAAAAAGGATTAAAAAACGGCAAAACGAACATGTTTAATCGAAAACTAAACCTCGAAAAGAAGAATCAAGGTTAACTACCAAATATTCTATACTATACCAAAAGAATACCTGCAACCACGATAAATAGCAACAGTCAAAGCAATAGCTTGTAACCTATACTAGAAAATCTAGAAATACAACGATAATCTACCTAAAAACCAAAAAACGAAAAAAATACAAATCCTAGAAAAATACCAGGAAATATTAATACGAAACATATACGAACATTAGCTATACGGATACCCAGGAACCCACAAAACCCTAAAACGACTATAACGTACCTATTACTTTTTAAAATAAAATTAATAATAAAGAAAATACGATAATAATGCTATATTTATAACAAGGTAAAAACTTGACGATATAAACTATACGGAGAACTATAATCATTATTAATCATAAAACAATTATAGGATTTAATAACTTTCGACTTTATTACCAAACTTTCCTTATTAAAAAACTTAATTACAAGTATATATTACGATAGCATTTTCGTAATCGTTAACCGATTTATAAAATTTTCCAATTTCCTACCATATAATAAAGACACGGACGTAAAATAAATAACGTGTATCTTTTTAAAATACATATTAAGAATATATAGATTACTAACGAAAATTATTTTAGATAAAAAAATAACATTTATTTGGAAATTCTGCTAAGGACTTATAGCATAACTAAGCCTAAATTGCAAACTATCCAGCGTATTTAAACCGTAAATAAACGGATAAACAGAAAAAACAAACTAAATATTAAAAACTTACTTACGATATTATATTAATTATAAACAAAACGATTAGGTTCAAAGGCTATCTATCCCCGAACTAACATACAATACTAGTTACTATAAAAACACTAAAACAACTCCAGCAAACGCCAACTTTAATTTTATACTGGAAATTTATAAAAATATACGCGAAAAATTAATCAACGTGAAAATAAGCCTTATATTAAAGCAGCTTAAACAATTATACGTAAAAATGAAAACGGAACTTAAATTCGTACGTAATTAAATAAAGAAATATTGTAATTAAAAAGGTTAAAAAGATTAACCTTTCAGAAAAAAGACAGAATTTACCTAGCTACTAAAAATATCTAAACCAAGCGACTAAACAAAAACTCGACTTTAAATATATCGGCCCATATAAAATTATCAAAAAGATTTAAAAACGAATTTTTATTAATTAAAGCTACCGCTTAAGAGTAAACTTTATCCAGTTTTTGACGTTTCCTTATTTAAATTAGCAGCGGATACCATTAAGGTTAATACAGGATACGAAAAAAGAAATATACTAATATACGAAACAAAACGAATTTTAAACATACGCAAGAAAAACAAACTTACTGAATATCTAATTAAATAAAAAAAAACTATCCGTATTCCAAGAATATTTAAAAACCCGCTAAAAATCTTATAAACGCTTAACGCCTATTAAGGAACTTTCACCAGCAAAACCGGCAACGTTCAAAATAACTTCCCAACCAAGGTCCGCCGGAAAAGGCTAATTAGCGGTCTTGGGACTAAACAAATCCGCCACCCCCGCAGCTTAAATGGCCTGCGTAACGGCCTTTACCTTAGCCTTTTCCTACTCCTCCAATTCATTTAACGATTGTAACCTACGGTTAATTATTTCGATACTTTTAATACGGAAAGATTCTTGTTATTAGCGTAACCGCTAAAAATAGGAAATGACCTTATTTATATCCCGTTACGACTAAAAAAGGCGCTTTTCGGCAAAATTCTTTTTACGTTTTATCCGTTCCTTTTTTCGGAAAGTATTACGTAAGGAATTAATAAGAATACTCGAATTATCATAATTTCGTTTATAATAAACGTAATTCTCATAACCGGATTATATTTTCCGCCATAATACACTTTTCCTTCCGTACGAAATACGCAAAATAAGGTATAACTTCGAAACTAAAATTCTTGATATCGGAAAATATTTTTTTACGCTTCTTTTTTTAATTAAAGCGTTATTGTAATTTAATAACTCTTTTAATATTTTTTTAGGCATAATAAGAATAAAAAAAGAAGGGACAACTTACTAAGTTTAAAGATCTTTAAGGATAAAGATCATAAAAGGGAAAAATTGTATTACAAACTAACACCTTACGATTTTCAACGTACGGTTGGAACAAAACTCGGGACACTACCAACCGGATTACGTAATATAAATCCAAGTAAATAAACGGATCCAAAAAAATCTATGTACCTAAACAGTACGGATCCGAAAGGATCCCCGGATTCATAAAAATCTAATATACTTATACAATACGGATCTCGACTAATCTATGGATCTAAAGGAATCCAAGCCAGGATATATACGCTCGTTATTACTATAATCTAAATAGCTTCAGCTTATAATATAGCTTAATTACCCAGATTACCTTTAATAATCTGCTATTACCAAACGTAACTATTATATACCCCATTACTTAGTTTCTCATGATATTACTGCCAATATAAACCGTACGACTAGGTTTAATAGTTGGTTAAACCCCTTAGCCGTCACAATTATATAGCGGTTTAATAAATGTTATAATTTACGCGGTTATACGGATAACTAATATGGAAATTACGTATGAAAACGTAGCAAAAAATATTTATACCCAATCCCAAAATATAAGATATTATTATATAGCTCGAAAAAAGATTTTTAGGAAACCTTAAACCAGGATATAACCCTTAGGATAAAAATAATCTTAAGTTCCATTAATATAAATAGGCTTATTAATGCACAAATTATAATAACGTTCGAAAGAAAACTAAGGGCAAAAGTAAAAATAATAAAAAATACGCAAAAACGTTAATTAATAAATTAATTATATATGAAGTATAGAAGTTAATACAGAATTATACTATATATTTAACTATAAATAATATAATATTATTAATACGTTAAGTTATGTTAATATTAAAATTAAATCCTTATAAAAATTATAATAATAAAAATAAAGTACTATGTTAACGGTTCGTTTTCCTTTAATAAAGCCTTACTTTATTTATCCGATGACTCTATAAAAAACGCCGGATAATTCTAAATAAAATTCTTGACCGAATTATTTATAATTTATACTATAAAATCATAACTTTTTTCCGTATATAAGATATCACGGTTGTTTAAAACCAAATCATCTTTAATAAACTTCGTACCAAAGGTTACGCAGATAATTACAAAAAAGCTTTTCATAAGTTAATTTTCGTCCTTTTTCGTATTTAATTAATTAACCTTACCTTTATCGTTAATAATAAATATAATATCCTTAAAATTAATAAACTTAACCTTTATAACTTTCCGGCCCGCAGCCAAAATATCTTCGTATTTTTAGCCATTATTTTTAACTTAAAATAAATAATCTTTAATAAATTAAAAATTACGAAGCAAAAAATGTAAACGTTGGAAAATTTCCGTACGGAAATTTCGAATGATATGACGCTTATCTTGCGAAAAAGCATAACGCGCATAGAATTTCTGTTAAAAAGCAATACATACTTAACAAAAAACGAATTTCGGAAAACGATAATATTAACGTTATATATACTATTTTTCGATTAATAGAATTCGTTAATAAATTACAAGTTATAATATTCGCCTTTTTAATTAAATAAATTTTTATATTTTTTCTTTAAAATTTATAAAAGCTAAAGTTAATATTAAAATCGAATTCCTAAATACGTAATTTAATACTATAAAACGTAATATGCAATTAAAATAAAGTATTTCTTTATCGTAATTACTTTAACCAGCTTTATAAAAAAGGCCGAATAATAGCGGTGTTGAAGTGGTGTAGGGTGCAGTATGGGTGCAGCTGTAGCTCTGCAGCGTAGCTGCAGCTCTGCTTCTAGCTGCTTCCATTCATTTCGCCAGTGGGCTCCAATGGAGCGACATCTAGTGGGTCGGCGACGGTCTATAAAGTTCTGACCTGGCAACTTTTGTATGTAGTCTTCTAGAGAACTAAGGCACGCCCGACAATTCCTTCTCCCAAGCAACCAGTCAAGATGTCTTACATACACCAGCTTCAATAAGCCCCGTCCCAATTCAGTATTGTCACGGCGCTGATCGTCTCTAAAGGCTGGGTAAGGTATTCTGTTGTTGCACGAAGAAGAAAGAGAGAACTATCTAAGAGGCGTGGTGCGCCTGCAGCTATATAGCGTTATGGCTGCTTAGCTAAGCCGTAACGTTGGTACCGTAACAAGTATTAACTGTTTAATATAACCAACCTCGCTATAACGTATGATATACGAAAGGTATAAATAAACTTAAGCTTCTTAAAAATATAGTAATAACTTCGGAATTTTTTATCGATAGGAATTATACCGTTTAACGGTCGGTTATTATTAACGGTCGAGTCGAAAAAATCGTTATCTTACGGAATATTATCTGTATTAAAAATATAGCCCGTCTTATAATTAACCGATAAAAGGATTTCCTTTAAAACTTTTTAATCAGGATTACGTTATTTTAAAAGTAACATACGTAAGTTATATTTCCGAATTAAAAGAAAAGATATTTAAGAATTATCTATTAAGTTATTTATATTATTAAATAACGTATTATTAACAAATAACGATAAGAATCTTCGTTAAATAAACCCTTATTTATTAATACGCCTTAATTAAAACCCCGTAATATTTCCTTTGTTTACTTAACGTAATTAGATTATTTCGAAATTATATTATACGCGATAATCTTAAACTTAACGATAATTAACCGGCAATATATATATTTAATAAACTCTGTAAACTAAACTTTCAAAAAAAGATCTTCGATTAATTTATTCTTAATAATTCCGTATACGCGAAATACTTTTTTTACGAATAGTCCGTATTAATTACGCAATTCTTACAAAAAGAACGTAAATATGCAAATATCATGTATATAAAAGATAAAGAATTCGAATAAATAAAACTTCGGCAATTTTTAATATAATTACGTTATTCTATTTAAAGATTTATAATGCGCCTTTAAGGTTACTGGCGTTATATACGCCTCGTCGATATTATCAGGCTAATAAGTACGTATAAATATAAGTAAAAAGTTTATTTATATATAAAATATAATAAGAACAAAAAGAATACCATTTTTTATTATATCAGTTAATTACTTTAGCTTAGTTAACTTATATTTTCCGGATATAACTAATTATTTTTTAATTCTTATAGATAAAATAAAAGTAATTTAAATACCGATAAGATTTTTTTTAAAACCCGTATATTTTTGGAAACATTTTTCAATAAACGCTACAAGTACTGTCGATGGTGCCTTCGTTTTAATTAACTGTACCTAATAAAATCGAATAACGCTTATTATACGATAAACGCTTTAATTTAAGAAAATCTATAAACTTTTATGTATTTCATTTATAAAACGTATTAATAAAAATAAAGAATAAATTCCTGATAAAATTAATTATCAACTAACGGAAAATATTTAATAATATCAAATATTATTATGCCGTTTTATAAAATTATTTTATTTTATAATATTAATTAAGACGGAACATAAGTTACTTTAACCTTCCTTTAAGGATATGATTATAATAACGGGTAAAAACAGTAATAAGGTTCCGTATAACGGAACCATATCGAAACGTTATATTACGAATATAATTTTAAACATTAAAATTATCGTATTAGAACATAATATTATATTATTATATTTAGTTATAAAATTCGCCTTATCTTAATTAAAATGGTATTATTATTTTAAAAATAACGCGGTTATTTTATTATTTTTAATACGCGGGTAACATTTTTATTTAAAGTAAAATAACTTTCGTAAATACCTAGCTTTTTTAATATATTAGTTTTATTTCGTAATAAACTTCAGATTAACAAAAACCTACTTAATAAAGAAAGTAGATAATTACCGTTAATTTTAAAAACGATCTTAACTATAATAGCTAAAGTTATAAATAAAAAAATATATAAAAACGTCCGAATCGTTATTAGTATAAAACCGCTTCCCCTTTCCTTTCGCGTTATACTATTATTACTTTTTCCTTAGGTATATAATTACCTGATTTAAAATCTTAAATTAATTAAGAACCGATATATTTATAAATTATTAACTTTGGTTTAAGGTAATATGGATTATTTTAATATTAAGTAATAAATTCTTTAACGGACGGCGGAATTCAGGCCTTTTTATAAAAGCTATAAACTTCCCGTATAACGTATTATAATATTTATTAATAATAAGGTTTTAATTAATAAGAAAAATGAACTCCTGCCAACTTTCGCAAGTTAATAACTCATCACGTATTTGTTCTTTTTTTAATACGTTAATCAATCGGTTAATCCAGGTAGTCGAATTATAAACTTAGCTATTATCATTATAAAAAACCTAACTGCGGATAAAACTTTCGAATTTTATATTTATCCGTCGTTATTACTAAAATGTCAACGTGCGTTTGCATATATCTTATTCTGTTAAGCTCGCGTAATAAAATTTTAAAACTTCGGTTTCGTCGTATTTTAAAAGGGGCGAGGATAACGTAACGTATTAGGGGTATAATTAATGGATACGTTAATATCTAAAAATCGCAAACCGGTCTTAATTAGGATTAGAATAATATTACTGATAAACTATAATTAAGGGAATCGTACAAATATATATATATATTTATAAGAAACGTTTTGTTATTACATTATCACAGATTTCCGTTTTTCTTAATAATAAAATTTATAAAACGAACCCCTTTTTCGCATAACTATAACTTAGGCCTCGCTAGCTCGTTACGAGGATTTGAGGTTTAACTAGTTAATTTTTAGCGTTATGGAGCGATACTTAAGTAACTTCGAAGAAAATGAAAAACGAGCCAGGGAGGTCTGAGCTAGCTGAGGTAAACTATCGCATATCTCATTACTTAGTTTTCTACAACACTACTGCCAACATAAACCGTACGACTTAGGTTTAATAGTTGGTTAAACCAACCAGTCGTCATACTAGGGCTTCGGTAATATTTATTAATCCTAGTGTAACGAACCTGTCATACATCCACCTGGAAGTATGAGCAGTATCCGAAATGGGGTCTTGATTTGCAGGTAACAATAGGGCGAGGAATGATTCACTAGGGGTTCGTTCGTTAAAGAGATTTAAAGACTCTTCCCTCAATTAGAGAACGGTGCAGTTGCCTCCAGTTGAGAGCTTAGATTGATAGCTAAGGAGCGAAACTAAGTAGGTGCTATCTACATGGGAGACCGGGTCATAAATATCCTCATTCCTTGAAGTGAGTGTGTCGCGGATCTGTATGATCTGTATGATCTGGCTCCCAGATCATCCAGATCAACCAGATCACCTTGAAAGCCAAGTCTTCCTTGTCCGAAGTTTAGCCGTGACAGGTTCACTAGGCCACAAAGGTAGGTCTCCTCGAGACAGGAACCCCTGTTCCTGTAACACCTAGCTGCTTTTTGAAATACCTTAAAGCTTTTCGTAACAGGGCTTTAATTAATCCGTTAGTTAATATGTTACCCGTAGGTATATAGTCTATTTTCATTAGATTTCTTTTTGCTGCTTTTTATAATTATTAATTCTATATATTTACGTACAGTAGCTTTATTTATAAAAGGGCGACGTCGGCGTTACAAGCTGTATTATTTGTTAATTATTATATTAAATATTTAACAGTTTTATATATAGGTTAATTCTTAATTCTTTCGTTAATTAAACGTTAAATAAGGCTTTTTTATAATCTGCGAAAAGGATAATAACTTCGCTTTAGTTATAAATGTAATTATTATGTTTTATTTATTCGTTTATTATTTTATTACTTTTTCGAATAACTTTATTACGTAAGTTTGGAAGCTTTTTCGGTGGATTGAATTATTCGCGAAAAAGCGTCGTTTTAAGTTTTATTAAACTTTTAGTATCGAACTGCAAAGTTAACGTTTTAGTGTTAATTAAATATAATATAACCCAATTAACTGCTTTATAGTATACGTTACTAGGGTTTATGTTAAAACGGGCGAATCGGAATATTACAAAGGATATATTAGGTTACATATTAGTTATAACGTATAAGATAGAATCGATTTGTTTTGGTACTTATTAATTAAATTTATATAAGTTTAATTAAAATTCGGTCATAGTTCGACATTAATTATTAACGTTTTTAAAAGGTTATTTAAGCTTGTTTTAAGAATTAAGTTAATGTATTTATTTATAAAGTTAGATTAACATAATTAAAGTTTTTAATTGGATTTATTTTTAATTAGTTTAATTTTACGGAATTATTATAAATTCTTATTATTTATAAAGACATATAGTTTTTATATTTGCTGGATTAATTAATTTATAAAATCTTAATATTTTTTAATATACCGAATAATTATATCGTCGACGTAAAAAAAAAGTACCCTTTAATAAAGGAAATAATATAGTTCGTAAGGAATAAGGTTACGTTTTAAATTTGTAAGCGTATTAGTAAAGCTTTTTTATTAAAGTAAAGGAGATTTTTTAATTCGTATAATGGCTCTTTAATTTAGAATATCTCATTAAGTTATAAATATCTCAGAGGCGTTTTTATATATATTTTGTAAAGTAGATTCGCGTTATCGAAGGCGTTTATAGCATTATATTATTTAAGCTTTAAGTTAAACTTAATTTGGATAACGATTAAAGTTCGAAATGACCTTTTAATTAACGTAAAAGCGTCTGTATTTTTATAAACGTTTTTAAATTATTAATCGTTTCGTATAACGAAATATGCCTTTAATTTTTACAATTAATTATATTTATATACATTTTAAAACTTGTTTTCTTTTAGTAAAAGATTAATTACTAAGTTTTTAACTTTTTTTTAAAGAAATAACTAAATTAATTCGGTTTATGAAATAATTTCCTTAACAGGTATATATTCAGATTTTTATGGCTTTACGGCGGTAATATTAGGTTTTGTTTATATACCCGGTTTTGCGATTTAACTAGCGTTTTTATTTTTGATATATTAAAGCTTTTCCAATTAAGGTAACGCGTATTTGAAAATTTTATTTTCCTTAAATTCCTGCAATTTATAGGCCGATTATCGATTATATTAATAAAGTAGATTATTCGATTTGCGTTAAAACTGGGTTTTTACATTTTGTAATCGTATTAATAATTATCTTTTCGATATAGAACGTACGAGAAGTTTACGGTTTTAACCCATAAAGGGCCTTCGTTTTTTACCGTTACTTTAAGTTAAATAACGTAGTAAGCATTTAAAATTTCCTTTATTTTTTCCGTAGAAGTAATAATCGTAATAATAATTAGGGTAAACGTTAGTAATAGTAGTGGTTTAAGAGACGGACGTAGTTCGAATATAACGGTTGTATAAAGATAATTAATCTTTTACGAATAGGCTTATTTTTTTAAATCCCGTACGTTAATTACGTTAATACTACTTTAAAGGTAACCTTTTTATCTATGTCGATAACTTAATTATTCCGTTTAAGTTTTTATCTTTTATATATATATATTAGGTAGTTATTAACTTAATTAAGTACAGTAATTTGTTAAAGTTAGCTTTATAGTTCGTTTTCGATAATGTGAACCAGGTTATTCTTAAAACTTTTAATGCTACCAGAAAACGTAACTTTTTCGTTAAATTAAACGTTTCAGATAGTAATAACTTTATTTGTTAATAAATTCTAAATTTCGTAAATATTTATTAATCAGTAACGGATAAAGAAGTTTATTTATACCTTAGAATTTAGCTTTTAAAGTTTTTTTATAATGATAATCGTTATAATATAAGTTATATAACTATAAGTTTAAAGGTGAGCTTGTTAAGGCTTTCGATTAAGTACTGTAACGCCGTTTCTATACGTTAAGTAAATATAATAAATTTTATATAAGGTTCATTAAAAGAGAGCGTATTTAAGAGTACGGTTATATAAATATATTACCGTTTTAAAAATATATACGATTATGAACGTAAATAATTTAACGCTATTTAGTATAATAATCGTTTTCTCCTTAATTATACTTATTAAATACTTTATACTCCCGTTTTAAACTTAAGTATATAATGTTAAAGGTTTAAGTTTAATACTAAAAAAAGACCATTAAAGTATATTTCGAAATTAGTAATTCTTTAAAATTTTATTAACGTATTCGATTATTTATAAGAAAACATTATTCTGGTTTTTTTATTTTTTTAAAAGGTATCGAAATATTATGATTAATTATCTTATTTCCGATTTTTCAAGTAGGTATCTTAAATAAAGCCTAAATATTTATCGGTAACGAATATGGTATATTTATATTCTTTAAAGCTTTTTTCGAAATTTGTAAAGTCGATAGCGATTTTTTGTAGTAATTAGGGTATTCTTTTTAAAATTTGCGACATATTTGTTTTTTCGCTTTCGTTTTATTATATATTTAATATTTAATTATTATAGGATCTTTTAGCCGGATTTCTTTGATATAGAAATGTACTTAGGCGATTATTTCGGGGTCTAAATAGCTTAATTATAAGTATTATATGATGTCGTTATTTATACGCAACTGTTTTTTCTTTTATAAGTTCATAGTTTGTTTATAAGTAGTAAAGGTTATATAAGGTATTATTACATTAATACTTTTAATAACGAATTAATTAAATTTATTCATCGACGTAATATTATTTCAATTATATTGTTTCGAATATAATTATTAATCTTTCAGTTATATTATTAATAACTTTTTTTCGGAGTAATTAAAATGATATTAGGTTATATGTGAATTTTTCGTAATAGGTTACGTTATATAACTATAACGTTTTCGTATTATTAAGACTTTAAAGTAATATATTAACCTTTTAGTACTTTTTAATTAAAATAAAATTGTTACTTACGTATATTCCGTTATTTTATATAGTTAATTTATAGTTTAAGAACTTATTAATAAGGGGAAAGATGCATATTATAAATTTTAAGTTTAAAATAAATGAATTTTTTAAAGAGTAAAACGAAACGTTTATAGCGTTACGTTAATTAATAATTAATAAGTTCGTTAAGATTAGTCTTTTTTGAAAAAAAATAGTTAATTCGTTTTTATAATTAAGGTTTTTATAATTTTTAATAAACGGTTAAAGTTTTTTCCTTTAAAATTTAATTAAAAATAAGGAGGTTTTGGACCAGTTTTAATATTATTTTTCCGGGCTCAAACTTTACTGGAGTTTTATTATGGAATATATAAAAGTATTAGAGTAATTTATAATTAAGGCTTAAGTAAGCTTTATAGCGAATACTTTAATCGTTTGATTCGTAACGTTTTCGTTTAATATTTCGGTCCGCATGAGAATTTCTTTTAATTATTTTATTTCGGTTTTCGTTTAAGGGTTTTACCTTGCAGTTAAACGTTAAATAGTTTAATTTTTTCTTAATTAGGATTATCCTCATTAAACTGGTTCGCGGGGGTTCCGTAAAAGGTTAGAAAAGTTATTTTAATATTTCTTAATATAAATAAAAGATATGTTATAATTTAATAATCGAAAAGGTTAACCGTTACTTCCTAGTTATTAATCGATTCGTTTTCGATTTTCTTTTTAAATTCCTTTAGAAAGCTATCGTTTATATTTTAATAATAAGAGTTAATGTTATATATAAGTTATTTAGTTATATAATTATTATTTTTATTTTTAAGATATTATATTATTATCCTTAAATTTTAACTTTTTAGTGTTTTATATTTTATTCGTTTAGTGTTTTTATTAATTTCGAGGTTTATTTTAGCTTTTTATGGTACTTTCGTTAAGTATTAATTAATAGCTTAATACCGTATATTTGCCGCCTTTAATTAACTTGCCATATTATTTTCGTAAGTTTTTTCTTAATGGAAAATATACTCCCTTAATTATTAAAAATATAAATTTCAAAATTTATTTTATAAGGTTGTTAATTTTCTTTTAAAAGGTTTTATATTTCCTATATTTATAAATATATATCGCGAAGTTTTAAGTATAGGCTTGTTTGCTTTTAGTAATTATTTTAAGAGTATTTTTCGCATAGCTTAATCGACCGACCTTTTCGATTTATATAGTATTTTCAGTTAATAAATTAATTGTTTCCGTCGTAATTTAATAGAAAGATTTTTTAAAGTAAATAGTTATATCAGGATTTGTAAGTTTTTCAGGTTATAGATTATCTTAATTAAGGTCGATATAACGCTAAACATTAAACCTATATATTTTAGATTAGAATTTGCTTTTAAAGAGGTTGTAGTTTTTAGATTTTTTATAAATAATTAAGGACGTCGACTATATAATTGCTATTAATATATAGCTTATATCGTCTTAGTTATAGCTAATTGGTTAATATATTCCTAAATTAAGCGAATAAGATCCTTAATTATTAGATATAAGGGACATTAATTGTGTTATTATATTATGCTAGTTACATGTGCTGTTGCACGCGTACCACTTTAGGTAGCTTAGCTCCGGAACATATATGGGCCGATCAGTAGGTGACCTTTCCGTATATGGGGTGCGCTACGCACTCCCCAGCTAGCTGACAAGTGGTGATAGCTGTTGTAGGCGTGTTACCAACACGTTAGAAAATTAGTCATATATCGAGGGTTGGCCCATGTAAAAGCTACACCTAATTTGTATAGCGTTGTTACTAGCGCGACCCGCTGCTATATGACAGTGTGCTAAAACTTTTGACTAATACCATAGTAAAGTTGCACGCGTGCAACAGCGCACGCAACTAGCCTAATATAACAACATAACTGATGTCCTTTATATCGAACAGAACGTGTTTCTTATTAAACTAACGGGGTACAAGTCTATATTAGAAAATAACAAGCCAGCGAGGCCTGAGCTAGCCGAGGTAAATCCGATTCACTTGTCTGGTACGTTATCTTATTAAATACAAACCCTAACTTATTATTAATAAGGGTTGTAAAGTTTTAATAGTATTATGTCGTAAAATTGCTGCTGTTCAATCTTGGCTAATAATACATGGAATATACGGGTGGAAATAAGGGTGAGGTTGGGCCGGATGTTTTGTTCAGCGCCTGCGCGGGTCCAGCCACGTTCTTAAATTTTGAGGCCCGAGCTTCATAATGGATCTATTTTCCGATTTTCCTAATGAGGCCCCGTCTGCGCGGCGGGTGGCGAAGCGTTCCTTAGCCGCAGGGTTATCGTGGCTGGGTGATTCTGTTAGCGGCGAATGAACAGACATAGCCACATTGGTCTAATATTATGACTAGATCACCACCCTAAGGTCTTTCCTCAATTCATGTTAAAATCTAAAATGCCTCAAGGGAGCTGCTGAGCTGAACGAAACGTCGTTGTTACTGTATAAGGCCTACGCGTAAGACTGCGCGTTCCCGTCGCCACTGGAGTTGAAGGGTATGTAGCGGTCCATGGCAACTCCCCGGAACCAACCAGCAGTAAAGATGACTTGTGATGTACGATTTATTCGAGGTGTCGATTCTAGGCACCGACGATGGCAGAGCATCGTTTGACCGCATGGTACCGGTTACGCTCATATGCGGTTCCCTTGTGAGAATGCTTTGGACGCCAATGGACTCTTAGGCGCAAAAATGACTACAGAATTGGCTAACGAGGCGGGGCGATCTACTGGTCGCCAGCCTCATGCTGCGGCGATCATTAGTTCTGATGGTTTGATGACATTGTGCAGCTTGGCGGCAATCTAGGTCTCCAAAGCATAAAACGCTACATAGGTAGCCGAATATGTTTAGCTTCGATGTGGTGGTAGGTTGCATGTATTTCGTCGGATATCGGGTTTGCCTGAGGACACGTGCACTTCAACATTCACAAGTATGGTAGTTGCTATCCGAACATTGAAGCTATTTCGTAGGTAAGCGACGCCATCAGTCTACGTGGGAGCGCGGACGCCAAAAATTCAATTCCGTAGCCTCGTCCGTGTCGGTGGTGTCTCATGCGCTCTTTTCCCGTGTTGACGGTTCTGCCGCTATGGGGCGCTTATTGCAGTTGCTGCCGTTACTACAAGCGCTAACTGGCTGCTGGGACGACCAAGGTGGAGAAGGCGAGTTCTGATGGGTTGGTGGGTTGGTGGGGTTGGCGACAAAGCAACTACTGCAGCAACGTACGGATCTCGTGCTGATTGTTCATGTATGGCCTGTATTGCCTGTATTGCTTGTATGTATGGACATTTGAATGTACGGGACTGAGCATCTGAAACACGATGTCAGCCCCGGCAATCTGCTTCGGGATATCCCTTTAATGTTACTCATGACGCCTGAAACTCCTGTGAAGGCCAATTTTACTCCTCCTCACCTTCATCAACCACCTCGAAAGCTAAGCAATAGTCAGCAGTCAGCGGCATCGGCCTGTGCGTCTTTTCTGGACCGTTATTCTTATTGTAGATTTAGAACGAAAGGGCAGCAAGGGCTCCGGCCCCCAGGAAGAGGCCCATCTTTATCTACCATTGTCTGTATTGTCCAGTGCCCGCATAACTATCCCTTCACTATCTAGGAGGATCCTTGGGCTGTGTACTGTACAGGCTGAGCATCAGCAAGTCGCGGAATCCCCCCCCCGGGGGGGGGGGGGG
>QJNU01000124.1:0-116117 GCA_004154915.1 Monosporascus ibericus | reverse complement strand
CCCCCCCCCCCCCCCCCCCCCCCCCCGCAAAGGGGTTGTCCCGTGCGTAAAGCATCAAACTTGCGCCAACCTTCATTCCATTCCAAGTCCTGCTTGCGAACATATATCCGTCGGCGCCGGGAAAGCGAGAAGAGCAGATTATCTCCTGCTACCGTCATTGGGAATTCCAGACCTTCGCTTTTACCACGAAGAAAGGCCGCTTCAAACCGCAATCGTTTGTCTCGGTCATCGATTACGACCACCCGCCAGTCCCTTCTTCGCCTATTCAAAACAGCCCGACGACCCCCCTTCCTTCCAAGTGTGGTTAATCAACAACCATGTCTTACAATCGTTTAGGTATGTAGCTACTAAGTATATCCCTACCTATTGTGTACGCAATACTCTGCGCAATTTCCCTTCTGCTCTACCCTTCATTGCTTGTCGTCAATGGCGACACCCGAACCCATTTCCTACCTTGGCGCCGTCCCCATCAGTGTCTCCTCTCCAAAGTTGATCTTCACTTAACTATCCCTATGGTCTTTTAACCTCTCTCCTCTTCTCTTCCTTCATGTGCTCCAGCGCCTTGTATTTATATTATCTACTCTCGGGAGATTTAGCCCTTTGCTGGTCAAAGGCGAAGCGCAGATTCGACGCGCAGATATCGTGGCGCAGTGCGGCAATCTCGTAGAATCAGATCTTCCGGTAGCTTTGCGCCTGCTTTGTTCCCGGCCTATTTTAACTCCCAACTACCAGTCAGACCATCCCTCTTTACTCTAACCTGTCTACTCTTGGTATCTAGGTGACGGTTATTATGACCCCACCATGGATCAGCACGATCCCAGAATGCACCGGACACCCTCGCCGGGTAATCCCCTTCAGCAAGGCTATTCCATGGACGACCTTCAGTATGGCCAGCACCCGCCGCCGGCGCCGGGCCACCTAGATATGCCCGCCCGTCCGGGCCCGGGAACATACACCCCCAGCGATATCCTCCCCCTAAATGCCCCCCATTCCATGGACAACCTGTCGCAAGGCCCATACGGAGGTCATGGTCAAGGCTATCCCTCAGACTACTCGGTTAATCCCGAGCAGCACCATGACGCCTACTATAACCAGCCCTATGAGCCTTCCCCAGCCGTGACGCCCTACAACGAACCCCAGGGGTACGACCTTGACGACAGGCGGCCCATGTTAGCCCAGAATGACTCGTACGCCCAGGGCCTGCCACAACAACCATACACTGATGACCCGCGCTACCAACAACAGCAGCAGCAGCCACAACAACCCGCTGGGGGCCTCAGGAGGTTCAAGACCGTAAAGCAAGTTCTGCTGTACAGGGGAAACTTGGTTCTAGACTGTCCCATACCCCCTAAGCTCCTCAACCAACTGCCTCATGGCGAGCGCGACGAGTTTACCCATATGCGATACACGGCAGCAACTTGCGACCCCAACGACTTTTATGATGAGAATTTCACTTTGCGCCAGAGGCTATTTAGCAAGCCGCGACACACCGAGCTTTTCGTCGTCATCACCATGTACAACGAGGATGACATTCTCTTCGCGCGTACCATGATAGGTGTGTTGAAGAACATCGAGTATATGTGCGCCCGGAAGGAGAGTAAAACGTGGGGTCCGGATGCGTGGAAGAAGATCGTTGTGTGTGTCGTGAGTGACGGGCGATCTAAGATCAACCCACGGACGAAGGCTCTCCTTGCCGGAATGGGCGTCTACCAGGAGGGTATCGCTAAACAACAAGTCAACGGCAAGGATGTGACAGCCCATATTTACGAGTACACGACTCAGGTCGGCCTTCAGATTAAGAATGACGTGGTTCAGCTTATCCCCAAGAAGCAGTCAGTCCAGATGTTGTTTTGCTTGAAAGAGAAGAACCAGAAGAAGATCAATTCCCATAGATGGTTTTTCCAAGCGTTCGGTCGCGTGTTGAACCCGAATATCTGTGTTCTTCTCGACGCTGGTACTCGACCGGGAGGAAACTCGATCTATCAGCTCTGGAAAGCATTCGACTTGGAGCCCATGTGCGCTGGCGCCTGTGGTGAGATCAAGGCTATGCTGGGCACTGGCGGGAAGCACTTGCTCAACCCGCTCGTTGCTACTCAAAATTTCGAGTATAAGATGAGTAACATTCTGGATAAACCTCTGGAGTCGGCCTTTGGGTTCATCTCTGTCTTGCCGGGAGCCTTCTCGGCCTACCGATACATTGCGCTCCAGAATGACAAGAACGGCCAGGGTCCGCTGGAGAAGTACTTCAAGGGCGAAACGCTTCACGGCGCTGGCGCTGGTGTCTTTACGTCCAACATGTACCTTGCCGAGGATCGAATTCTATGTTTCGAGCTCGTCACGAAACGGAATTGTCACTGGATTCTGCAATACGTGAAGTCGGCCACTGGAGAGACCGACGTCCCAGACGTCGTCACCGAGCTGATTCTTCAGCGGCGTCGTTGGTTGAACGGGTCATTCTTTGCCGCCATCTACGCCATTGCCCACTTCTACGAGTTCTTCCGCTCTGACCACACTTTTTTAAGGAAGATTATGTTCTTCATCGAATTCATCTACCAGACTGTCAACATGATCTTTGCCTGGTTTGCTATTGGCAACTTTTTCCTGGTTTTCAGGATCTTGACGGACAGTTTGGGAGCCGAAAATCTTCTAGGTAATGTTGGTACGGTCCTTGGCGTCGTTTTCCAGTGGTTCTATGCCATTTCGCTGGCCGCCTGTTTCGTGCTGTCTATGGGCAATCGACCTGCAGGTTCCGGTAAACTGTACACGGCTATGGTTATCTTCTGGTCTGTGATCATGGCGTAAGTATCTCATGCTATGTCTAGTTTGGAGCCGAGCCTACTAACCGCAATCCCTAGGTACCTAATGTTCGCCGCCGTTTTTATTACCGTGAGAGCAATTCAGGCGGAGACTGCTAACGGATTCAATATAAGCAACATCTTCAACAACCAAATATTCCTGACACTCATCATCTCCATGATGTCTACTTACGGCTTGTGGCTGATCGCATCCCTTATGATGTTCGATCCATGGCACATGATCACGTCGTTCGTACAATACCTTATTCTCACACCGACCTTCATCAACATCCTTAACGTGTATGCCTTCTGCAACACGCACGACATCTCGTGGGGTACGAAGGGAGACGATAAGGCCGAGGAGCTGCCCAAGGTCGACACCAAGGACGGTAAGGGTAAGACCGATCTGCCGGACGAGGGCGACCTGAATGACATGTACGAGCGGGAGCTGGCGGTGTTCAGCACGAAGCACGTAGAGGTCAAGAAGGAGCCGACGGACGCGCAGAAGGCCGAGGCCCAGATGGATTACTACCGCTGGATCCGGTCGCTCAACGTGCTCGTCTGGATGATCACGAACTTCGGCCTCATCGCGCTCGTGCTCAGCACCGCGGGGCTCGACAACCTAGACCCCGCCTCGAGTGAGGAGGCCGACACCAGGCGCGCCAACACGTACATGGCCGTCATCCTCTGGAGCGTCGCCGTGCTCAGCGCGTTCAAGTTCATAGGGCTGTGCTGGTTCCTTGTCGTGCGCATGTTCAGGGGTGTCTAGAGCACAGAAGCCACCCTCTGTATGTGTGTGCGTGGGGTACTGTTATAAGTTGTTGGCGAAGCCTTCCGTTATCGTGTCAGGCCCGAAATTAATGACTTCTTTTTATCACGGTCCCCTCTTCTTCCCTATACGATGCGAAGTCTTTTGTCCCTTTTCTTTTCTTCGGGACCTCATTCGTATTTCGCACATATACCCGAGATGCTTCACCCCAGGCGTTTCCAAGCCTTTACGAGTTCTCCCCCATCCTGTTGGGCATTGACAGACGGATATGTTTCGGAGTTGCGGGACGGAGTGGTGGGTGGCGGTAACGGTAACGGTAGCCGATTATGTCACGATACGGTTGATCAACACTTACCTCATTACGGGTCTTGGAGAACTTGAATGGCGTTGCATTGTTGTTACTGGGGGAATTCTTGTTGGATTACCTGCTCAGGTGGATTGGGAATCGCATAGAGTCCTAGAGTTGAATTAGCCGTGCGCCTTGCTCTGTAAGGTGCTGGGTAGTCATCTGTGTGATCTTTTAGGTTTGGTATGGCTCTGGTTCTAAGCAGTGACGCATCTCATCTCCTGGCTTGTGCATAGGTTGTACGCGTGACTTATATGCTGGAAGGGTTTAAGTTCGTGGTAGGTTTGTAGCACCTGACGGCAATGCTAAAAGGTGGGGTGCATATAATGCATTCCTGGTTCGTAGTATGAATGACAACATAGGCACTGGAGATCCGTAGAGCTACAAGTTATAGTAAAGGTAATTAAGACGGAGGATACAAGTGTTAACGGCAATCTGTTATTATGAGTCATAGCAATATGTGTTAATTCATACCGAGATATACCCGCCAGCTACTTGGACTAAATCATGCTATATATATAGACATGTGTGTGTGTAATTACATATGTATGTATATGAGATCTAATAGTATCCCGCCATAGTGTGAGGCTTCACAATTTTCCACTATTCAGACCTGATAATGTATCATGATAATTAAAAGGGCGTAGAAGAGATCCCTGCCTTCTATTCGGGCGGCAGCATTGTTATCAAATTGCACAGCGGCTCCTCTATGACTTAGATGAACTCTGAGTTCGCCGTTGCCAGCTAATGTATAATATAGCTAAGTTCAATATACATATACCGCGCCAAACAACATAAATGTATTCTATTCCCCTTTAGCTAACTAGTATAAACCTGAGGTCCTTGCCACTCAAACATCTATATACACTTAATACAAAATCCAGCATTACTAACCAAAGTATACTGGAAAGAAGCAGAGCTCTCCCCTGGCTTCAAAAAGGACCCGTCTCATCCCCTTAAAAAGATATAGCCTTTGATGGTACCCCAGCATCGAAAAGTAATGCACGGAACGCGATAACGACTGAAAAATAGCCCTGGCCGCTTGTGCCTGCGAACTGAGAGTAAACGATCTCCAATAGCCGACCTCTCAGACTACGTCAAAGCAAGAGGTACGTAAGGCCAGGAGGCAGATGGGTATATAATGTCCCGGATATCGTATCAATCAACCCAAACCAACTTCAGTGCCAGGACCGATATGAGGCCACACCGGAATAGGGGGTCCATGAAAGTAAATTATCAGCCGACCGCACGTTTACTCATAACCTATGAATTGACAGCACTACACTGGGCTCAATCTCACGTCCAGAAAACTATACATATAACGCGGCCAGCCACTGGAGGAGGGGTGCGAGCTGAAGAAGACAATATTGCTACCAGCACCTCCTTCGAAGGCGCCCCCCCGGGCTGCTGTGCACGCGGACCGTATCCATAAGACCGGTAGAAGGTAGTTGCCCGGAATGCCAAGGGTGCAAGTAGATACGTCGTAATGCCGCGCAAGAGTGGGTATTAACTGCATTGCACCATACGACCACGGGCTTTCCAGTCTTTGCCTCGCCTTGCCAAGCCTCCCCTCACTTCGCAGAGGGTCGTTCTAGAATGTTGCTACAACGAATAACCAACTCACCAACCAATCCTCATCTCTCCCCTCCTCCATACCCCGTCCCTTCATAACACGCCCACATACACATTCCACCACACACAGCGGATGAAATGTCAACTAGCTACCGAACTCCCTCCCCAGTCTCTCGAGCTCCTCAGTGATGAACTCCCTGGCGTTGAGTAGCTCCGTGCTCCCATAGACGACCCTCTTCCGGGCGACCTTGCCCTCGCCGGTGCGCGCGACCCACTCCTGGAGGTTGCCATACTCATCCATGCTGCCGCCGCCGACGGTGAAGACGACGGCATCAGAATATCCTTGCCTTCGCTGGCCGAAGGACGCGCCGGTGCCGGGTCCGGATCCTGGTGCTCCGGGGAGGGCGCCGGGGGGGGCCGAGCCGCCAGCGGCACGCAGCGCGGCGCTGGGCGGCGGCATGGTGCCCCGTGCATTGGCGCTGCGCGGATCGAAGTAGAGGTAGTTCTCCGTCTTGGCGATGGCTGACGTCGAGGCCGCCTGCGGGTCCATGATGGACTCGACGATCTTGGTGATGGTGAGGTCGCGGTCGGCGGGCAGGAAATTCTTGATGCCGCCGATGAGCGAGTCGAAGTTGGACGCGAGGTTCCCGGGCACGCCGACGCCCGTGTCCTTGAGGCGGTCCGTCAGGCGCGTCGAGAGCGACGAGAATCGCCCGAACAGGTCCGACGTCTGCGAGGGCTGCGGGGAGGGGTTGTTGATGGTTGTGAGCTGGGTCATTTTTGTCGTGGCGCGGACCCTTTGGTTGAAGGGTTAGCTCTGTGAAGCAGCTGCGGAGCGCAAGGGAAGGAAACATACTGCCAGATGTAGGGAAGACAGGCCGTGTCTGCGCCTGCTGCCGTTAGAGCCTCCTTGAACTGGTTCCATTCCGCTGTAGAGGTATCCTGTTCCGTGCTCAGGAACCAGATAACGAATAGCCGGAGCTTATCCAAGGGATCCTTGCCCTTCGCGTCGTCCCGGATAAATTCAAGAATCTGAGCCTTTGTCTGCTTTATAATATTCTCTTCAACTTGGAAATAGTTATCCAGCTGTCGATCCTTAATACCTGTCAGAAGCGCCGCCAGAATGTTCATGTGCATATCCAGGATAGCCTTCCGTTCCCGAAGCTCAGGTAATAACGTGATCGCCTATTAAATCGCGAAATTAGTATTCTCATGCTTACAGGTCATATAGAAGCATCAAGAGGAACATTAGGGACGGTGAATACGCGACAGCATCCCAAGAAAAAAAAATGCGCTGGGGGACTACTAAAAAGGACGCAAGAGGACACGGGGTTTCGAGGGATCCTTACCGCTTTTAGGTGCTGTGCTTTGGCGCTCGTGTCATTTTGAAGGTCTTCGATAGACGACGCCCCTGTCTTCCTGGTAATTTCTGCAGCGTCCTCCTTGTATTTGCTTAACTCTACACATGCTCTTAGCACCGGTTGATAACCGCCTCACGATCACGTCTTACCAGTATCGATGTCTTCCGCTACTTGAGGAAACGGTAATCCCGCATTTTTCGTCCAGAAGAAGTCCGTGGACGTGAGGTCGTACGACTTCTTAGTTGTTCCCTTCGCAGGATTACTCTCGTCTATCGGAGCCTCGATAGTTATCCGGTTCAGTTTCATGTTCAGTACATCGTGTACTAGACTCTGATATGTCCAACTTCGTCGTGTTAGTAACAGAGGTTCCTGGTAAATTAGACGCGCGATAAGATTTGCGAGCGAGCTTAGGCCGAGTAGGCTTCCATATAGGGCCCCATAGGAATAAGTTCTCATGGTTTGGACAAAATGGAGGTAAGAGATGACGCAGAAAATTGCTTACGAATGTGAGAGCATAGAATTTAAGTCGACGTTTCTATCAAGTATAATGAGAACGGGCCGGGATGTCGGCGTGCCGGCGGATGAGGCTGGTCTTGCGCTGGACGAAAAGAGATTGTCGCGGGAGTTGAGGATGTGATCGCGTAGCTTGCGGTCGAGCTTCCCTGTTGCGTCCATTAGAATTCCGCAATACCCGAATTCTGTTTTAATACTTACCGGCTATCATCTCTGCTGCGGCTCCCTTAGGACATCTGATGACGGGTACGACGCCTGCTACCATTAGCCAACCTACATCCGGCCGGGAGAGCATCGTGATATACCATACCCATAGTAACAATGACGCTGAACAACCCGCCCACTATCCTATCCACGACATTGTCTAAATCTTCGTCTGTAGTCTTTGCACTGTTCAATGTCCAGTAGGTGTGCTTCTTCTGCATCCCTAGACTGAAAAGATCGGGCTCGGCAACGATGAAGTTCAGGTACTGGTCGTACAACTGGGCGATCTTATCGGAGTTCCCTGCCGTGGCAGTCTGTGCAGCGAAGTCTTCAACACATCAGTCAGCATGCGTCTCGGACGTATGTGGAATTTGGGGCGGACGAAGCAAGGCGGGCGGTGTGCGACAGTGCGCGCTTCAACAGCCTACAGGATAAGTACGTGACTGGGGAGGCCTACCTTCGAGAAGGGGGCGGGGTATGGAGGAGAGGAAGTTTAAGTAGGCTGGGGAATAGAGCCCCTTTTGAAGGTCAGAAGTGATAGTCTGGAGGTTCTGGGTGGTCGGTTCGACGAGGTAGACGACGGGCGCATCTTCTATGGGATGTCTGTTTGATGCGATGTGCATATGCATCGTGACTCCTAGTTGGCGTAGGTCGCTTACTCTCATGACGGAACTAATCACATCTCGGCCTACAAGGGCATGCATGTCGTCAGTCTCCTTCCGTCGCTATATCCATCGCTAGCTATCTAGCCGCCGAGCAGAGAAGACCTACCCAAGTCGTCGAAGACAAGTACCTTCCATATCGGCTCGCCCTGAGCAGTGAGAATAGGAACCGCCGGGGCCAACCCGTTTGCGTGGCCATCGTTCTCATCTTTCTGGTCGAGCGGTTCATTGAGGTTAAGGACCTGCTTGAGGGAAGCTATCTGACGATCCCGTAGCGAATGTCCCTTGATTGTCGCCATGGTTGCGTGGCTGGCGATGGTAGTGGGGTCTGTCGTCAAGTTGCAACCTGGAAGCTGGGAGCGATCCCCGGGTTTTCGGAATTAGGTAGTCGAAAGATGGCGAAGTCATTCAGCGCTTGCCACTCATAGTTGCCATCGGTTGGCGTACACAGTCGGATATCAGAAGGCTCGAGTTTGGTGGAAGCGCATGAAAGGAGGATTAAGTTGACGTTAGATATTTCGAGGTGTCAAGAGGTATTGTTAGTATCTGCAGCTCTTTTTCGAACTACGAATTATGTTGACGCCAGGAATCTAATCAATTAAAGACTTGGATCAAACTGATTGGTTGATCGAGCTGTATGAGGGGCATCGGCATCTATAAGTTCCGATTCTGGGGCTGCCTAAGCCATTCTGACGTCTCGTATCTACCTACAGACCATTGGAACCGAAAGCCACAAGCCCCGAAATACGGCGTACTATACATACAAGGGATGCATATGAATCGCCGGTTCAGATACTTACAAGTACGTGCCCCGGGCATAGATTAGATGATTCACAACTAGAATTTGTGGGACCTTGGAGTTCTGAAGCAGAATCTAGCCGGCGACCATTTCGGCCTTTCATAATAGCTTTCTATGGTGCAATCACGTACATAATCATTGACCATCCCAATTATGTCCGACTTGCAATGAAGTACATGCCGGTCAAGTGCCTTTGTTGCTTCCTTCACATGGCCCATGGAAGTGACGGCGGCGGGTACTTCCACTGCGACCGGTTGCGAAACGAAGGTAACCTTAAGCAGCCACATATCTCCAGTCGGTCGCGTTGGCCCCACTTCATGACTGATGGGGTAATACAATGTCGTGCCTGACTTCCCAATTCATCATAAGTACAGTATCTAGGTACCTACTGCCCGGATATCAGGGCTGCTTGGACAATGGAAAATCCAAGAGTCCGCTAAACTTTACCTACCTCGTCGGGTTTTACCCAAACCTAGCCCAGCCATCAAACTCCCTCTCCCATTCTTCCGTCTCTTCGTCTTCTTTTCCACTTTCTGACAACCACATCTCTCATCGCCCAACCGCCATCATCGTCGTCGATCGGGTATCCCTCTACCTACTATTCTCGTTGCCATTATACTCTTCGATCTTGTAATACCTGTCAATTTCTATGAGAAATCGATCGCACCAGAGATCTTAGATAGTCTTGCCCTCTGCGTTTGCCACTTCGCAGATCGCGTTCCTCCGTCGTCTCTGTTCTCTGAAGAACTGATCCGTCTTTCAATCACTCTCAACCTTGGTCAACTTGCCGGAGATAGGCACATTTTCTAAATCACCCAATCTATTCATTAAGCTTGTGCAGGATATCCATGTTGTAAAGCGCCCCGTCTCTCAAGTAAAGAGAGTATGAGGACGCTCTTGACGTCTCTTTTAGAGGGAGAAACAGGCGCATCGAGGCCACGGCAGCTGGGGAACTTAACCTGATTCGAATAGGCTAGGTAGGTTACGAAATAACGTCAAAAATCCCTTATTCCCTTTGCACCCACCAATTACGCCTGTACATCCCTATAGAACGCATGTACTGAGAAGTTAATCGCGTCAACGTTGTTCTGCACTGCTTTGTTCCGTTCACCACTGGGCCCCGATTCGTGCATCAGTGAATTGCGCAATCGACAGGGATTGGTGGTGGCGGGTAGAAAAGATCAACTGACAGCGATTACCACCATGCTTGAATTCCCAAACTGCAGAGCATTCGAGAGAGGACACACGCACATACACACACACACACACACACACACACACACACACACACAGACGGATCAATGTCAAAGCCTGGCTTTAAGGGCAGTAAGAGAGTAACTCCTAAATCTCAAAATTCCCGGAAGCTGGGAGAGAGGAGAGGGAGCTGGCAAGGAAGATACCTACCTAGGTGCACACAGGGCCTCAAGCCAAACTTCAATAAATGAAGACACTGACCGGTGGGCTGTCACCAAAACCGCAATTATGGTGGACGTCGTTGGCCTGGTCGTTCATCATCATCATCATCATCATCATCATCATCATCACCAAGCCCATCCATATTAGTCACTCTTCCGCTTGGCCCAAGATACCTATCCCTGGAACAGGAACAGCAACCACAACCCCATCAGGCCAGAGTTGAGGACGAGGACGCAGCCAAATTCATCCAAAAGCCATCGGCAAGTTAAGTGCATCCTACAGCGGCCCTGGCGGAGCTTTTACAGTTCTTAGCTCAATAACCCAGAATCGGTACAATGCAATAAGCGGGTCGTATATCGACCACAGCCATCGAATAATGGCACAGACCGAGACTTCAACTCGGGAACGATAGCCTCTACTCTGTTTCATCTCTGCCTCTCTGCCGCTTTGTTCTACTATAGAACCAAAAAGGGATGCTTTTGGGCTCGAAAAGTTCATCAGCCGCTTTGCCCGCTGCTGCAATACAGCCCAGTTTCTGCCTACAAGCAGAAGACACCAACGACGACCCCTGCTAGGCCATGGATCACCTATTTCTATGACGCTCGGCTGCCAACGGAACTACGAGTCGTCCAGTTTAATTTAAGCTTTGCCGGACCACTCAGTGGATGACCAGCTCTGTCCTTGCGCGCACCAAGAGAGTCAGGACGCCTCTAGGGGGTTGTCATATCTCTCGAATGCTCTTGTCTCGTTATTGTTGTTAATTTCGAATTTGTTCCCTTGGCGGCTTCTTGTTCCTGCACAGGCCACTGACCTCTCTGATGTGCATTGAAGCTGATTGATGGTTTTCATTTAGATCTGCGGTCTAAACCCTTTTCGGTCTGAACTCTCTCTCTCTGCTCTGCACTGCAACTCAACCCGGATCCACTGACGAAGACTAACTTGATTTCATTCACACCCTTCAGAGCCGGAGACGTTTACTAAATTCACACCCCTCCCATATCTTCCCACAGACTTTGTTTCCGAGCCCATCAGTCAAAAGTACTGCGGTAACCAGACTCGCAAGAGACTGTCTCCTGCCTTGTACAATAGGGTGTTTAAGAGG
Organism: Monosporascus ibericus; assembly: GCA_004154915.1. Lineage (NCBI taxonomy): Eukaryota > Fungi > Ascomycota > Sordariomycetes > Xylariales > Monosporascus > Monosporascus ibericus. The sequence goes on along the minus strand of QJNU01000124.1, from coordinate 104,578 downwards.
ACAAGGAGACTTTGTCGCAGACAATCACATAGGTTTATTTGAAAGTGGTGAGTGAATCAAAGCGGATACGCCTAGCTTACTTCCATACTTCTTCATATGAGTTATGATAGGCTATGATTTGGGTTATGTGATAAACACACGCCTGCCACATTAGCGTCTCTCGGCACGATGCCCACACCTCGAGAAATGATTCGCTGAAAGCCTGGCCTGTAATTCTAGGTCACGTGCTAACATTTCCTAAAGGGGTAGCTCGCTTGAGTTCATGCAGCATGGCTCAACAGGGCAACAATGGATGGCCCGCATACTCTCAGAATCTGAATGAGAATCAGCAAATAGATGGCCAAGGGAACAGCTTTACAGCGGGCTCCTATGGCTATAACTTCGGAAACCAGCAGAATACCAGTCAGTACGGCTTGGATTACCAACAAAACTACAACGAGGACTTTACCGGTGTTCAGCCACCTATCTCTGGCTCTACATTCTATGGGAATCAGGGGAACTATGGCGATGTCAACAACGCCACCACTGCTAGCGCCCAAGCGCCCCAAACGTTTGCTACACCACCGACGCATTCTCAATTTGGGCATTTCAGAGCCGTTGAACAATCCAGCCAAAACTTCCCACAGGCCTCCCATACTTTCACTGATGGCCACTGGCAGCTCTCGAGCACCCAGCGTGGCCAACATGCACAACATGTTCAACCCGCCCAGAATGGCCAACCTGCCCAACATGATCAACCTGCATATGTAAACGCGGGATTTGGTTGTCAGCAGCAAATTCAGGATTACAGACACTCCAATGTGTCGAATACTCCATCTAGCCAAGCAATTCCTAACCAGGTCTCAGTCGATCAAAGAGATGCCATATACCGCACTCAGTCTCCCCTGAGGGCAGTGGCCCCTCACAATGGTCAGACATTCTCCAGCCCGCGGCAGTCATCTCTGTACCCGAGTCATAGTCCGAGCCCAGTTCTCCAATATTCTTATCAGCACTCGCAGCCTGCCGCGACTTTCCAACCGCCTCGTCTTGCTCCTGATGTTCGGCATGTGGATAATCATGTCCCTATGCAACCAAATAGCGCTGGCCCTATGGTTATGCGGGCAAGTATCTCGACAGGCCTCCCGGCAAACACTTCGACAAGCGTTCCGGCCAGCCTCTCGGCCAACGTCCTGGCCAACCCCAGCGTCCCGTTCGGCACCCCGGCAAGCACTCCCCTATTAGTACAGACCTTGCCGAGTATCCCGCAACCTGACCAAGTTCGCAACCTGGGTCCCGTTATAGGCGAGCGCCCAGACGGGCCGGAATGGAAAGAAATTGACGGGTGTCCAAATCTATTCTTCTCAGACGCACCGGATCCCCGCATGAATGCTAGTCCTAATGAGGTTAGGAAATATGCGGGGAGGCGAACGGATATATCGATGAGAACAAATAGAAGCCAGACAAAGCTCCTACCTGGTCGCTCTCGCCGACTTCCCGGCGAAGTCCAGCGGGATTACGATGCTGCGATCCAACAAATTAATGAACCTGGACATGACCATGAAAAGAGCCGGGTTCAAAACCAGGTAGATGCCCTTCAGTCTGAGATGGCCGCGTTGATAGGCCAGCCAAGTATGTAACCCCCCACCCAAAACACGTTAGGTTTGCGGTGAAGGCGTCTCTTCTTTCCGACGGTGGTGGCTAATGTTTGGATATAGTCAAGAATAAGAGCGACCGTAAGAGCAGAGGTAGAACGGCGAATGCCTCAGACTCCGAGGATGACGACTCCGAGGACGAGTTAGACAGAAAAGCAAGACAGGTAATTACCCCTATTTTGTGTTCTGCTCTTACGGTTTCACGGTAGAGGATAATACCTCCCAGAAGCCACATGAGCGAGTGAAATTAAAAACTAGCCAATGTCTACCCATCACTGCGCTCTTGTTCAATTGTCTTTACATCGAATCTGGCGTATTTGCTCCCCTTTCGCCCCGAGCCCCCCGCTGTTATTTTATGTGCCTTGGAATTTCATGGTGGTTACCGTTGTTGCAGTGAACCATCGTGGCCGGGCCGTAGTCTGTTCGGAAGATGAGTGTTTATCTCTGCTTGGAGCACAGCTGACAGATGCAATATAATAGATCAAATCTGCAGCCATATCATCAGCTGATGCTGTCAAGGCTGTTGAACAAAATGTCGTCAAGATCGTGTGGCAGGATCCGGCTGACCCATCCCCGCAGAATTCGATCGCGATGGCGATTGGAGGATACGGAAGCCTGATAGAAGAGCTTTGGACCGAACATAAGCTGTTGAACAAGGAGCACAAGACGGCTGTAGAACAGAAGACTAGCCGTGCGAAATCGTTGCAGGACGCCCTCAAACGCCAAACTGAGCTGATTCATGTTGCTGTGGAGACAGCAAATACGTTCGGTGCTGATTCGATCCTGGATAACATGGGCTCAAACCAGAAATTGACCATCATCCTGCTGAATTTCGTCCGTTATTGTTACGCAATCAAGGACTTCAATGGGCCCGCCCCGAAATCCGTCCTCGAGCTTGTTTCTCAATTCACTACAATCAACACAGAGTTTCTTGGTCGCTTAAAACTGGATTCTCTGCGCACCAAGTATATCAAGGACCTCGACACGGAGAGCCGCAAATTCTTGGACCAGGTCTTCGACAAAGCCAAGGAACGCGACAAACAACTGCCTCAACAACCTCAACAGTTGACCGATATGCAGGACGCCACCAAAAAGATTTCGAAGCCTCAAAATACTTCGATGTCTTCAGCGACGAAAGACACCCCAGCCGCACTTAAGCTTCAGTCTGCGAAGAAGGAAACGGCCCCGAAGAGTGTTGCGTCGGACGTTAAGAGAATGCAGCCAATTAAGTACGTCGGCTTGGAGGCTGCCAGGAAGTCCAGCAACGGCATAGCCGGGGCAACTACCAAGAGGCCTAGAGATGATGATTCCGACTCGCGATCCTCAAAGAAGGTGGCCGTCGAGGGTACTACAGGGGCCCCGGCAGCCAACAAGGCACCGCTAAACGCTGGAGCAAATTCTTCCGCCGCTCAGCCCGGAGCAACTGCAACCGCTGTGCAGACACGTCCGAAGACATCTGCGTCTATTCTCCCTGGGAAATCGAGATCTGCCGTGAAGCCAGCACCCAAAAAGACGGAGACTCAGAAGTCTGTCCTCGGTAGCCTACTCGAGGAGATAGCGAAACCAAAGGAGGCGCCAAAGCCACGAGAGGAGCCTGAACGTCCGGAAACCGAGGAGGAGAAGGTTCGTAGGCTTCGTAAACAGTCGCGCAGAGGGCGTACTGTCACCTGGAAGCCAGATGACCAGCTCGTCGAATACCGTTACTTCCAACACGATTCCGCCGAAGATGAAGGTCGTGCTAGCAACCAGCTGCGAGACGTACGTGATAACCGATCTGAAGGACAGATGCTGAAGTTACTGGCGCGAGGCAAAAAGGAGAGAGAAGATGAGGAGGGCTCAGAGGACGATGATGAGGAAGACATGAGGATGACTTCCTTGAGGGCATGGAAGGAGCCCTCAGTATCCGATCACAGTGCCCTCAGTCAAGACAGGCTGGCCAAGAATTTTGAAAGTCGTGGGGGTCTGCGAAAGGCTGACACCGAACAACAAAAGTTCATTAGCGATTATGAATCGCGTGAATTAATGAGCATTTACACGACAGCAGCCGAGATCCCCAACACCCCAAAGTCACCGCCTCGGCAAGCTGCCGCTGAACCATCTTCTCAACCGTCCATTGTGTCAATCACGTCGAGTAATAAATCTAAACTCCAAGAGACGTACCTCCGTACTGCAGAATTTCGACAATACGGCAACATCGGCGCGGCACAGCTGGCAATTGCAAGACTTGCCAACAACTTCTCCAATTTAAACACTGCACAGAAGCCCTCTTCACATTCATCCTCATCCACCAATCTGGTCCAAGCGCATCCTCAGCCACGCATGATGACGCAGGAGGAACGGGATACTGCAGCTCTCGCCCTACTGAACTCGAAACGAGTGACTCAATGGATTGACCCGGACCCGTACGACCCAACTCATCCCAAGACTCAACGGCGGTACGACTATTCCGACGCCAAAACCCAAGAAGCCGCGGATGCAGTCGAGTCCGTCGTTGAGCAGCTCAAGGATAAGCCATACCCTCCTACTGAGCCCCCTCAGTGGCTCCAGAATAACCCGGATCGAGTGAAGGAGTGGTGGACTGCTCACTACGCCAGCACTGCTAAGGCAGTAAGAGAGGCTGCCGAACGCGCCAAGAGACTCGCGGAAGAGGATGCTCTGAATGCACAACAGGCACAGTCTCAAGCTCAGACTGTGAATGGTGGGGCCGTTCCTGTGTTTACACAGCTTTCGGTTCCGCAGCAGCAGGGCGCAGCAAACCCGTATGCGGCAATCTTACAGCAAGTACAGGCGATCCAGGCGAACCAAGCGAACCAAGCGAACCAGAGCAACCAACAACCCGAAGCCGCCCCACAACCCCAGGCGCCCGCGACACCTGATATTCAGGCCCTGCTGAGAACGCTTAGCCAGACTGTGCAGCCCGCCCAAGTCCAGGCACCGGCGCCGGCTGCGGCCCAACCCACCACTACCTACGGCGGCGACGCAAACGCTGCCGCATGGATGGCTTACTACGCGCAATTCCAGAACCAGAACCAAGGCTACGCTGCGTACCAACAACAGCAGCAACAGAAGCAAGGCGAGGTGAGCAACGAGCAACAACCACCATCAATAGCATCGATGTTTGGCCAGGCACCCGCGGCCTCCGGGTACAGCGCCGAAGCCCAAGCAGCCCAGTGGGCCGCGTACTATCAGCAATACCAGAACCAAGCCCAGGGTCAGGGATCCTCTGCTACATACGCGGCACAGGAACAGCAGCAGCAGCACGACGGCAGTGACCAGAATAACCGCCGGGACCGGGACCGCGATCGTGACCGTCGCGGCAACCGGCAGCAGCACGGCGGCAACCGCGGCGGCGGCGGTGGCAGCGGTGGCGACAGGGATAGTCGCGGTATCAACCGCAGTCTCATCGGCACCAAACCCTGCACCTTCTGGGCCAAGAATCAGTGCACCAAGGGCGATAAGTGCACCTTTCGCCACGACCCCGCCGACCTCGTCAATCTGAATTACTAGGTCTGAGACACTATGGAACGAGGTCGAGGTTTCGTGTCGCTGTGGGATACGGTGTGCTATTGATGCCGACACTCGGTTACGACGTAATAAGCATCTTGCCGTCTAAAGGGGACGCAGGCTGCTCTGTGTATGCACTAAAACTCGGCCGCGGTCTAGTGTCTTCTGACGTCGACTGCGATGGACTTCTCATATTTTGGCCCGGCCGTCGACTTTATCCGAGCAACATCCCTTACAGTTGATCATGTACTAGGAAAGGAAGAAAAGAGAGCACGGAAGAAACAGACGCGAACAACACATTGCGTTCATTGCATCATAGGAGTTTTCGAGAAGCGAGGGCTGGTTTCGAAGGGACGATGGCATGCACCACCAACATCAGCATCACCACATTGCAAGGTTCCCTTAATTCCCCTGTTAGAGTTGCAATTCATTCATACATATAATATTACGAACGACGTGCCCCCGACAAAAAGTGAAGGAGGTTTCGTAAATGGGTGTTCTCTCTCGTGGGACATCATCGCCGATGTGGCGAGGAGGCGGAAGTGGTCGGGTTGCTTCGTTTCATAGCAGAGAGTGTGGGTTGATCGACGTGTCTGTGTGAGGTTGCTACCGGACCCAGACTGGGACTACCGCGATAGGCAGAGGAGGCTGGCAGGCCTCGACTGAGGTGGATGGTATATGAGCAATTGCAGCTTCCGGGATGGATGAAGGGATTGTCCGGTGAACGGGTTAGTCAATCGATTGATTTTGCTATTCGTAAAGAAACGGATGCTGCATTGTATTCACCAGAGATGGAAGGAGGGCGCAAGGGAGACAAGGGAGGGGGTGTAGACAATGCTACTCTGTACAAGTAATTTATAACCGGACCAAAAGAAAACTGGCTGGCCTGAGACGAATGCGATGAGGGAGGGTACTAATCGAGACGCTGGTTTTATTGTTTTGCGGAATTCCATGGTTTACCGCTTGTAATCAGAGTAAGTTTGGTGGTGGTGAAGAGGTAGTGAAGAGGTGCGGTCGAGAGGTAGTGAAGAATGGTAATTTTCAGTTCATAAAAAGGGCTGAGTTGTGATATGGCGTTGCACCACATCGTGAAGAGCGAATGCAGTGGGTGCATTATGAACCTGACCTAGGCAGTTTATTTCCTTAAGTCCTTATTCACGTCTCAAGCGTAATATTTGACATTGATATCCATCCGGGTCTTCCTCAGCATTAATTAGCATCCCTAGGGAACAGCCTAGCCCACCTCCTTGCTCGCTCATCGCCACGTCTCGATTCACTGTGTTGAGTTCTATCCGTTCAGCCGGAGATGGTCCTCTATTACGCGCACGATCTCGATCCACTCGCACATGGCCCCTGTGGTCATCAGAGTTAGTCTGGCGTCTCTCTCCTTCTTTGGGTAGAGGTTGCGGAAGAGTAGGCGTTATAAACTCAAACAGTGCGGGTTGTCAAAATAACTGAACTCTCAAATGGGGGGCGTTATGGAGTCTCCGCGTATTGTACGGTAGTTGAGGTAAGGAGACCGTAAAAAGGGAAATAAGTCGGGACTGTCTCTAATGCATATACCCCGGCGAGGCGTGAATAACATCAGACCGGTGAGACACCTCGAACTCAAAGTCAGGGGCAGGAAGAGATTGCTTTCCGAGTGCTTACCATCTCCGCGGTCATTGCAGGCCAGAAGCTTGCTCTGCGGCCGCACAACCTCGAACCACCCTTCCCCTTCATGGTCATCATCCTCATCACCGCCTCCGTAGTGGCGTTGTTGTGATGCGCCCCGTCTGCGTCCGCATTCCGACTCTCCTTCTGTCGTCCGACGCCCCATTCTTCCTCCAGGACGCGGATCTGTTTCGCTGCTATCTGCTTCGGCGTAAAGGGGCGAGTGTTAGCTAGTGTGCGATGAATGGAGAGAGGCTCACTTGGGGAGTTTGGTGACGTATGCCACGGGTCTTGTGCGGATCATGCTCTGGGGGGTAGGGGAACCCAGTAGAGACGAAGAGAGTGCGGTTGAAGATCCTAGGATTTGGATAAAATAACCGGTCATGAGGCGACTTACTAGATGCCGCCACATGCGGGTATTCTACCAGTGCCCCCTTCGGCCTGGCTTCCGCCGGTGGTGAGCATCTGACTGCTCGCCCCTGCTGTTGAGGATGATGAGGCTTCCTCCTCGCCGGGGACCTCGGCACCAGCCACTTCCCCACTGTTACCCCCGGGCTGCGCCAGGACGTTCGAGTCCAGCTCGCCACGCGCGTCCCACGCCCGCACGACGCTGGGCAGAATCGAGCCGGCCATACCGTTCACGATCTTGGTCAGGGTGTTGGCGCTCAGGGGCGCGATGACGAGGATGTCTACCCATCTTTTTGTATGCGCCAGCTAGTTAGGTGGGTGTGAGTGGCAGTTAAACGTATGTGATCAGATGGGATAGAGGAGGAGACCGACAGAAGATAGCCAGAACGTTACATACGTACCTTCTTAATTCAATACGCAGAATCGCGTTTCCCACCTTCCACGGCTCCCGCCACTCGGGGGTGTCTCCATAGACACCATCCACGTTTGGCAGGGCTGCGAGCGAGGTCACGGTGGGTTGCTCGGTCGACTGGCCTGCGAGGAAGTGTGAGGCGCTGGGCGTGAGTAGAACCCGTATGGAGAGGTTCTGGTGTGAGGATAGTGCTTGGATGATGTTTGGCGGTTTGATAAGGCCATCTTTTTAACTAGCAGATCTCCTACGCTCTCCTGTCTCTCCCCCTTTTTGCTTGAAGGGGGGTAAATTCAGGGGGTGAACTGATGACTTCAACAAGGGTTGCGAAGCTTACTGTAGGTATGTTAGATTGGTAAGGCAGGAAGGATAATGGGCTTATCCGGTACGTAAGGTTGCTACCGATCCAGATGCAGGAAGCAGGAGATGTCTCCTGTTATCCCGCAGTGAGGCTGTGAGTTCCTCTATTGGGAGTGCTACTGTTATGGTCATGTTGGTTGGCGTCTCTTTCGGCTTTGAGTGGGATTAATAAGCTCTCTTCCGTTTGCTGAACAGGGCAGGTGGATGAGACAACAGTAACGAGAGTTCCAGCTTATCAAGGTAATAAAACGTTTCCAAGGCTATGAGGCTTACAAAGCGGCGTATGGGATCAATTCGTATCCACTTGTTACTCTCGGTCAATGATGGAAACTCACCTCACCGTACCCCTATATTCACTTTGAACTTATAACGCCCGTTGGAGGGGCTGCGGGGTCCGTGATTGCTATCAGAATGCGCTCAAACGTTGATTGGCCGCTAAGCCACAGTGGCGCCAGCTACCCTTGATACTTGGTGCTACTTACGTAAATAGGTACATAGAGCAAGTTTACTGTAGGCCCCGCTAAAGGTTACTTACATCATCGTCCCATCAAGAGTTTATCGATTAAAAATCATCCACCCCCGATAATCGCATTAGGAGGAACCTATCCACAGATACCTAACTTAGCCTGCGACATTGAAGGTCCTAAGGTTCATAATTCCAGTAGAGAAGGCCTCAAGTTTCATAGATCCTCTACGATGTTTGCGCGCCCAGCCTTATCAGCCGTGCGTCCTCTCCCCTTCTCCTGTCGCCCTCCACCTCCCACTCAAGAGCGACAAGAGCGTGAAGCTAACACCAGACATACCGACCAGGCCTTCCGGCAAGCGGCCCGGCCCCTCGCCCGACCGACGGCAGCGGCAGCCATCCCGATCGCCCGGCTTTCGGCGCCGAGCCCCTTCCTCACCAAGTTCCAACAGCGTCTGCTCTCGGACCAGACGCGGCAGGCCATCGAGAAGGCCGTCGGGTCGGCGCCTGTCGTGCTGTTCATGAAGGGCACGCCCGAGATGCCCCAGTGCGGCTTCTCGCGCGCCAGCATCCAGATCCTCGGCCTGCAGGGCGTCGATCCCAACAAGTTCGCCGCCTTCAACGTCCTCGAGGACCCGGAGCTGAGGCAGGGTATGTCTTTTTTTCCCGTGTTCCGCTAGATGTGCGGATAATATTATAAGGACAAGAGCTGATACTCGACTCTTGAAGGTATCAAGGAGTTCTCCGACTGGCCTACCATCCCGCAGCTGTACCTCGACAAGGAATTCGTCGGCGGGTGCGATATTCTGGTCTCCATGCACCAGGACGGCTCCCTAGCCAAGATGCTCGAGGAGAAGGGCGTCCTGGCGCCGTTGGACGCTTCCGAATCCGCCGACAGAAATGAAACTAAGAATGAATAAAAAATGAGGCAGACCGGGATTTACGAAATCCACCGTACGAAGGATGTAAGATTTGCCGAGCGGTTCCGTGTACATACTTTTAATTTGCCGCCGCGGCCATGACACACCATTTTGCGAATTGCAGGAGGGCTTATCATAGACATCATCCCGTACATACATACCTGGTTTCACTCATATTGGCGTAGACAAGTGCTTGCGCTTTCTATTCACGAATGGTACTCGTAACTTATATCGTTTTCTTTCCTTCAGGCTCCTCATTCCCATCACAGAGGATACGCCGCCCCATCGCCGCGCATATCGCTGCCCGCGGACCAGACACCCATCTTCTCGACGGGATCGACGCTCCACCTAATAATCTGGCCGCGGCCGAACAGGCTCCTCTTGGACCCCGCGACAACCTCCACGCGGTGCCCCAGCCTGCGCAGCCCCTCGACCGTCTCCTCCGGCATGCCCTCCTCGCAGTACACGGCGAGGTCGAGCTCGCCCCTGCCGGCGCCGGCCTCGGGCATGCCGTTGCCGATGCACACGCGCGGCGCGTCGAGGGCCTGCTGGGGCGAGAGCCCGCCGACCACCTGCCCCAGCAGCACCTGCACGTGGCCCTGGGGCTGCATGAACCCGCCCATGACGCCGAACACGCTGTGCAGCGACCCTCCATCGTGCAGGTTCGTCACGGCGGCCGGGATGATGGTGTGGTAGGGCCGCTTGCGCGGCGCCATGACGTTCGGGTGTCTCGGGTCCAGCGAGAAGTTCGCTGCCCGGTTCTGCAGGGTGAACCCGCATCCCGAGGGCACGATGCACGTCCCGAATCCCCCGTAGTTGCTGTTGATGAAGCTCACTGCGTTCCCCCGCGCGTCCGACACCGCCAGGTACACGGTGTCGCTGCTGCTGAGCGCGGGGGAGCCGTGGGCCGGGACCCCGGACGCGCGGTCGGGCGAGAACAGCGCCGCGCGCTCCGCGAGGTACGGCTGCGAGATCAGGGACTCGGCCGGCACCTCCTCCACGCTCGGGTCCGTGACGAACCACGCGGCGTCGGCGAACGCGATGCGCAGCGCCTCGATGATGGCGTGCAGGTAGGGCGCCGTGTTGAAGTCCCGCGGGCCGAACGTCGGGATCTTACCGCCCCGCTCCAGCTCCTGGATTATGCCCAGCGCCATCAGCGCCACGATGCCCTGCCCGTTGGGCGGGTGCTCCCAGAGCTCGAGGCCAACATCCAGGTCCCCCTTTTCCTTCCCTTCCCCCTCGTCAACGAGAATGCTGTCCCGCAGCTGCTCGGCGACGCCCAGTCCCCGGAACTTCAGGCTAATGGGCTCGACAGGCTCGCTGCCGACCTCGAGATGGTGCAGCAGGTCGCCGGGCTCGAGAAGCCCGCCCAGGTTTTCCACGACCTTGATCAGCTCCTCCGCGATGCGGCCCGAGTAGAATCCCTTCTTGCCCTCGGCCGCGAGCGCGCGGAACGTCCGCGCCAGGTTCTGGTTGCGCATAATCTCGCCGGCGCGGGGCGCGCGGACGCCATCGGGGGCCGCCGGATCCGCCTTCAGCATCTCGGCGCCGTTGGGCGACGCGCGCCGGATCTGGGCTTCGGAGGTCGCCCACTGTTTGCGCGGATACGTTGTGGTCAGCTTAGCTCGGCTGGGTCCAGGGTTGTGAGGGGTGGGGTCGTCCAGTAGTGAGGAGAGACAAATAAACCAATCAAAAGAGACAGCGCCGTCTACACTGTCAAGGTGAAGTGTCTCGGTGAGTGTTTGTTCATGCAAATAAGGACCAATCTTACAAAATGCGCCGTGATCTCCGAGACGGGGAACCCCCTCTCACCCAACTCAATAGCCGGGCGCAGGATCTGCTCCATGGACACCTTGCCGCTGCCGAAGCGCTCGACGGCGTCGCACCATCCCGCCGCCGCCCCCGGCACCGAGACGGCGTGCACGCTGGACATGGGGATGCGGGCGTCCGGGTCCTCGTCTGCCGATTTGAGGTTTAGGGACCGCCGCACCGCCTGGGGCGTGTACTTGGCCCCGGCTCGCCCGCTGCCGTTGAGCGCCGACACCTTGCGCGTCGCCGCGTCGTAGTACAGGCAGAACATGTCCCCGCCGATGCCCGTGCTGCAGGGCTCCGTCATATTGAGGCCGGCGGCTGGGGTTGGGGAAGGGGGTTTGTGTTAGTCGTCTGGTTCACGTGCCGCGGGGATGTAGTTCACCCCTGAATATCCGGTGGTGTGTGGTATGTATACGTACCTACGGCCACAGCTGCGTCCTGTGATCATGAGTCAGTATGATGGTATATTCGGGAACACGGCATAATGTGCCGTCTAATTGGCGGGTAGAGAGTAAGTGCAACTTACCACGCAGTTTCCGCCCGTTTCCAGCACCTCGATGCCGCATTTCGCCGCCAGTGGCTGCGTGCACGCGACAATGCCCTTCGTGCTGTGGACCACGCTCCTCCGGCTGGCGAACTTGGCGAAGTCATCGCCCCCGGGGGACGGGAATACGGAATCCGGTGTTGTGACTGGCATTTCGAACAGGTTTTCTAGTGGCTGCGATGAAGCTCCCAGCTGCCTAGGGGAAATTGGTAGTAAATTGGGCTGTATAAGACGGAGCGGGGGATGAGCGGTCTAAATAGACTCTGAAACGCGGGAGTGCGCTAGTCTCATCTAGCGGTGCCTGCCAATCTTCTTACATGAGCGCTTCTCAAGAGATTCATCTGAGCGAGTTTCCGGATCAGATTAACCCATTTCGTTGTTATTAGTTACAGGACAAATTAGGACTGCGCTCCAGTAGGCGGTAAATATGCGGGAGAGGGGCGTCTTCTCCGTGGGGGGCGACGGCGGACCCGACCCACTCGCCGGTTCCGAGTTTCGGAACGAACTAAACCTATCGTGGAAGAAGGGTCACGGGATCCGGCATTCAATTCCGACCTCACGTCGGTCCGAAGGGAGGCAGTAATTCAAGTATCAAAATCTGGAGATGGACGGAAACTACAGCTGCCAAGAAACCAAATGACTGTCCGGATATAGTCGCCTCAGGACTATCGCCTGGTGGCCTGGAGGGCTGCCCGAGCGATATGGCAAATCCAGAGAAGAATTAAGATGCAGACTGGTATTATTCCGTAACAGGATATAAGATTTAATCTGGTTTGTTTCCGTTTTTCAACGCGGGACTGTGGTAAGCGTCGTAAATGACCGCCATCCTGGCAGCAGGAACCTGCAGCTGTCGTGAATACATACCGCTTATGCATTTCGTTTTCCTTCGATTGCCCCTTTTTTCTGGACTAGAATTTCTAATTACTTGGTGTTAAATCCACCACCTTGTATTCCGTTTAATGCTATGGAAGAAGGTTTGCGGTCCCATGGCAGTATCTTACTGGAAAAGGGGAGCCTGGAGAACATTTCACGGCGCAAAGGTACCTGCCACCATCAACGACGAAATTACTACAGCAGGTCCCACGGCCAATGGATTAAGAGAATACAGGTGACGACAACCGAGACCACACAACAAGGAGGAATTTACGATGGTCCTCGGGGCCTGGATTTACCCATAGACCATGAGCGGTATCATTGACCCCGAAAAGCAAAAAGACAGAAAGTACGCGACGCTACAATCACGAACTCAAATAGGCAAAAACTAAGGCGAAGGCTCTAAACGCCTCGGTCAACTGAACCACTTTTCACAGACTGCGTCGCCATCATATTTGATTTGGTCACGTCCGCGTTGGCCACCCGAGTCACGAGGAAGAAGCCACCGTGAAGTGCCCGCGAGTCCCAGGAATCCGACGGTTCCACAGTCAGTGCGAGTGCTGCAGCATCAGGCAGGGAAGCATGAGCACCTTTTAGAAGGACCACGTTTCGAAAACATGAAGAGGGAAATTCCGAACGAAAACTAATCCAATCTAGCGCTTATTCGGAGGTTACGTAAGTAAGGTAGCAATAAGCGTACCTGTGAAACAGCATCCATCGTAGAATCAGAGAGATTACGACTATAAGAGACCTGGTCCGTTCAGATGGGTCAGACCCTGGCCCGAAACTATCAGACAACCTACTAAAGTAAAGTCGGGAAATGGTTTCCCAAGGAAGCCTGCTCTCTTCTGCCTGCAATTTTCCAGAGCCATTAATACAGCAAGCGCATGCAAAGGGCCATCAAGCATCTGAGATACTGATAAAGGATGCCTGTCAAGGGTGTAGTGAGCGTAATCAAGTTTAATTAAAAACACCCACCAGTCTGGGACCTGAAGCATTTTCATATGGACATCGACACCGCATTTTAGATCTTCAATGCATGGACCTTAACCCGTATCAATACACGTCTCTCAAGTAAATGGCGTTTTCCTTCTTTGCTTATACTGATGCGTGACACCACTCGCTACTACATAGCCCCTAAAAGCCGACCGCCGTATCCGATGCACCCCAAGCCGAATGAACTCCAAATTCTGTAATCCTGCCCTTAGAGAAGGTGTTTTTTTTTATCAGTTCAAATTTATAATTTTGCCTCGGCGCATTCGGAAGCATATAGGGTATTAGACCAAGTGCTATATTCAAAGCTGACTCGAAAGCATGTAGGGGATTAGACCAAGTGCTGTATTCAAAGCTGGCCTACACCCTCATGGTATCTCACATTCGGAAGGAAACCTCATAACCGTACCACTTCAGCAATTATAAAATCTATAGAAGCTGACTGGTTTGTGCTCTTTGCTTATTCCATTTTTAATTCTTGAAGACTTTAACGCGTTGGACATGTGTTGCCCACCTTACCATCAGCATTCCCACAAAAGATACAAATTACAGCAAATTTCCTAACTTTCACAACGAGCACTTCATCCAACCTTTCCGAATTCCGTAACCACCACTTCGTTCCACTCTACAGCATCACGATGGCGACACAACAGCAGACTCCCAAGCCGGCGAAGAAGACCAAAAAGACCCTTCGTGCCGCACTTCCCAATCGCGGATACGAGTTCAAGGACGGCCGTAGCGTCTTCGAGTCCGTGGACGATGGCACCGTTTTCAAGGCGGCTCTGCACAAGGTTGCGCGCAACCTCCACCGAAATGAGGTCGACAAGGTCCTCGCAGATCTCACGATGAAGGCCAAGGAAGTCAGGAAGCCCCGCGCTACCGATCACTCAGGAGCTTTCGAGGAAGCCCGCAAGCAGACTCCCGTAAAGCGTAATTTACCACCACATATCGTGTGTAGTAAGCAGTCACTGACACCAGATGCTTTTACTTAGTGGGCATCGGAGCTGAAGGAAGGCATCATCTCCGAGCTGCTTCTGGGCCTTGTCAGCGCCCGCGCGCTGCACATCAAGTTCATGCGCTTCCGACCCAACACCGTCGACCCGAGAACCGAGGGCCCGCTCGCCAAGGGTATCGACGCCTTCACTGGCGAGCAGCCAGCCGCGGAGCCCGAGGAGCACTACAAGATGTATGAGCTGGACCCCAAGCTCATAGACAACATGATGGAGCGGATGAGGAAGGGTCTAGTGGCTGACTGGGATGCCTACTCGAACTACAACCCGTCCGACGAGGAGATGGAGGGCGCCGGCGAGGAGAAGGGGGGGGAGCAGAAGGACCTCGGTGATACGCTCAAGGGACTGAGCCTGAACTAGATACGCTGCCATATGACTAGGTAGCCTGAAACCTGAGACAGGGAATCACGAAGAACTGAGAAACCTCAGAGAGATGGACTACTTTGACTATATCGTGATACCCCCGCCGGAAGGGGTGGTGTTATAGTGCCCATTATTTTCCACCTTGAGTTATATAAAAATGAATTGGTTCCCCGCAATTATGAACAATGCTATGCTGTAGAATCAGGATGGCCTGTTTCCCTAATTATCAGGATCCCTCGAATGAGCCATGGTAATATCTTCCTGCCGACCTATGTCTCTTCTCTAAAACTTTAGACGCTTTACTGCTTTCGAAAACTGGCCGGGGCCCGATGACTCGCGATGAATCCCCCGGATACCTATGGTGATGGCTATCATCATAAAAAGCAACGTCCATGATATCGTTTGGAACCCGGAACTCGCCTCGATCGATATCTTGAAGACACTTGCGGCTATATTCATGACCTTGGCCACCGCACCGATGACCATGACGATCAAAGTGCCCATGAAGAGACAGAAGGTCGCAAGCAAAGGGAGAACAGGGTACACCCATCTAGCTTGCGGGAGTACCTGGTTCTTGAACCAGAAGTACCCGATGTCGGCGAGCAACATCAGGAGGAGCGTCCATGAGCTGCCACACGCCGCGGCGTAAAAGATGAGGACGGGGCTGAAAGTGAGTCGTATGACCCAGGTCTTCAGTGTTTTCTTGGCGTCGTGCAATATCTTCTGCACGTAATCGGCAGTGTCGTCAATGGGGTCCCTGACCTTCACTTGTACCTCTTTTGGGATCATGAACAAATTAAGGATTTCAGCCGTGATCTTGCCCGGCGGAAAACCCAGTATCCTGCCATCGTTTTGGGTTGCGTTGAACTCGGCTTCTTTATCTAGCTGAATGTCAACAGAGCCATCACTAAGAAGCTGAGGTACACATACCACCGCTGAAGAGATAGGTGCAACTCGTGGGAGCCTCAGTGTAGTTAGACTCCTTTGTGGAATTCTCAGTGAAGTTGCTCCGCGGAACCTCGCAAAATGTCGTAACATGTAGCGAATACCGCTGAGCTACGTCCAGGTTGCCTAGCGTGTTGGCGAATTCTTGGATCCACTCGTTCAACTCCTTTTTGATCGTCTCCAAAACCTTGACTACGAACCGTTCGATGACTTCCCCGACCTCCGATATTTTGTCTCCAACCTCGTCGACAATCTCGTTGGCTTTCTTGATAACGTCGTCGGTTACATCCTGGACCTTATCTGTGGCGTTTCCGGGAATTTCCTTAGCATCGTCCGCGATATCTCCGACTTCATCCCCCGCGTTGTTCAACGTCTCTTCTATGTCTAAACGGCGAATCATTCTCTCTGCGGTATCCTGATCGATAAGGTTTATCTGAACTGGCCGGAACTGTGCGAAGTCCCCCATATTGATCCGTACTAGGTGAGCTAACGATTGGGACACTGTTTGGGGCCGAACCTAGGGAAATAATGGAAAGCCCGTTCGAAACTTTCCACTGTCTCCCCGCACCGACAGCAATCGTCATGATACAAGTGGAAAGGGTCAATAGAGAGACGAGCCCAAGTCTGACCAGTATTGCCATACTCGCTACCGCCGGTTTCTCTACACGATTGTGGTTCGCCATGTCGATAATACTATCTTGTCATGAACGACAAGAGAGACCATTCGATAGACACGAAGTACGGGAGCCAGCTTAAGTTTATATTTGAGGGTCGAAACGCCGGCAACAACCAAAGGGCTTCTACGCTCCAGGTGGAGAAAGAGCTCAAAATTGGTACGCCGTTGAAGGTTTTATTCATTTGTTACCTATAATAAAGATAGAAGGGCGCTATATCGTATGAGAAACTCCTTTGTATCGAGTGAAAGAACCAAGGTAAGCTTAGCAGACACCCTCAGGCATATCAAAGTTGTCGACTCTGTTCACGTCACGGAACACGGCGTTGGCTCCAAGACCACGCTTTGCAAACCCTTTCCAGATCTCACAGGCGTTCTCTCCACCGGTCAGGGCCAGGTCAGCATCCAGGATGGCGTCACGAGCTTGGACGAATGTTGGATTGCACGGTTGCCTGTAAGGTCGCCGCTTATCAGTGCACTACTCACGCACACAGGAATGAGGGATCAACTTACAAAGCCAGCGCATCGAGTAGAAGTTTCATCGTGAGGTATTTGCCGTCAGTCGGCACGCCGTCCACGAACTCTGGGACGTCAGCGTCGTTCTTGCCGTGCTTGTCGATCAGATTCCACATGACATCCCAGAGCATCGTAGCCCACACGGTGCCAGTCTCGTGTACCCTGGTCAGCTCGTTCACTTTTGAGTACGTCCAGGGGTTGATCTCCATGTCGGTGGAGTAGAGCACCCGCCGGGCCGTCATGGTGTCGATATTGTTCAGGGGCCAGGCGGCGAAACCGTAGGTCGCGTTCTCCCGCGTATCCTCCGGCTTCAGCATGACGGCCGCTGCGTAGATGTCGCTCCATCCCTCAGCCATTCCGTCGGGTTCCCAGGCGTCCAGGCAGTTCGAGTTTGCCGGTCCGCCCGTGAGCCGTCCTGACACTATTTCCGTTGCCCAGATGGTTAGTCCACGCCTTGCCACGGCCGACGGTCTTCCAGGGGGACTTACAGCCGTGCGTGTATTCATGGATGACGAAGCCGTTGTCGAACGCGACGTCTCTTTCGGGGTCTGTGCGGTCGAAGAGAAACATTGTCATAGATGGCCGCCATCCATCCCGGGTTTGGCTGAACATGCCGTTGTTCTTGCCACTCCAATATTGGATACGGACGTAGACGTCATCGTTGCCTCGGCCTCCGAGGCCGAAATTGTCCTTCTGCATATTTCCCGAAACCTCAGTGAAGCCAAGTGTGTACAGCAAATCGTGATACTTGTTTGTTGTGTAGAATATCTGCGTTAGAGCGGCGTTTTGGCTATTCGTATTTGTCGGTGGTTCGGTGTCTGGAGTATAGGGGTACTCGAAAGTCAGGGTGTCGCTTTTAGCAAAGTGAACCAACCCCGAATTAGACGGAACAGCTCCCGCCTCGACATTGTTTCCTTGTGTTGAGTTCTGGTCGTTGTGCCATCCATTTCTGGACGCAACCAGATCCAATGGGTCCTTAATGACTTTGCGCTCACCCTCCCAGGGATCATTGAGGCCCCAAGGACTATTTTGGTTTTAGCCTAGAGACCATGGAGTGTCTTCTCTGCTTACTTACTAGACCTCGTATGTGGCAAAGGAGATGTAATCAATAACCCCAAGTAACTCTGACTCAGCCTCTGCATCCACATAAGAGACGAGCCACTGGTCCTCCAACTTCGTCTCCACCTTCCAAGTCAGGGCTAGACTGCCGTCCTGCTTGACGAAATAGACCATATCCGCTTCAGGGTCCTGTTCTGCGCCGCTTGTTCCAGTGATCCTGTAGGACTCGCTCTCCTGAGTAGCTTCGACGCCGCTATCCTTGGAAATTGGGAGTGAAAGGGTGTCCACCACGACATCAAAAGCCTTGAGGGGATCTAGGAGGTCCCGTTTAGCGACCGGAGCCTCGGTAGGCATTTCGCCCGCATAAAACGAGTTGCTGAAGGAGAAAACGCTACCATCGCGAGCAATCTAGAGTCAGGTTAGCTTGGGATTCAGGCGCCGAGTGTTATTACTCACGTGTACGTTGAAATCGGCGTTCTCGATGTCCAGGTTATGAGCCCTCTGCTTGAAGTTGATGTGGCCCACGCCGTTCGTGCCGACATAGTGATCGCCGACGACTCTGAATGTGGCATTGGGGGCAATGGTCTTCAACAACTCGGTGGCCGTCTCCACATAATCGCCCCTCTTCAAGAGCTTGAAGGCGCTGTTGGCAGCTACCTCGGAAGCCTTGGTGTACTCGGGCGCCTCTTTCAAGCGGAACGCATGTTTGGAGACAGACGCGTGAATGGTCAGGGAGGTCCCAAGTAAGCCCAGCAGAAGTGTCGAGCGCATGGCGAAGTGACTGGTGTTCGGGCCACTGCCGTGTTCGGGCATGGTCTTCGACCATGGACGGTGTTCTGCGATCGTCAGGTCCAATATATATCTAGGATCGTTGCGGATGCTGCTATGCCCTATGAATACATTCGTAGACCGCTACATGCAGCTCTACCGCTCGCGCCGTTGTCTAGAATCCATCGTGGATGCTAGGGCCTCCCTTCCCCGCAAACATACGGCGTTCTAGGGCGATGGTCTCGGGAAGGCTTGCTATGGCGCATCTCAGCGGCCGACGGGGATGACGCAAGCGGAAGGTGGCAAGGTAGCCTTGACTAGTCACCGACGCAGGAGTGTGTGCTGCGCACAGTATAAGCAATTCGATCGGGCTACCTGGG
The DNA here is from genome assembly GCA_004154915.1 of Monosporascus ibericus. Lineage (NCBI taxonomy): Eukaryota > Fungi > Ascomycota > Sordariomycetes > Xylariales > Monosporascus > Monosporascus ibericus. The sequence goes on along the minus strand of QJNU01000124.1, from coordinate 85,294 downwards.
ACTGAAGACTTTCCGGAACTTCCCAGAAGGGCAGTCTACTTGGAGAACTTGCATAGGGCATAAATTATGGTTGGTTCGCTGAGTTGCTCTATAGCTCCTAGCGACTGTATTGCTCGCCTCTTACGGAATGTCCAGACGAGATTAAACCCCCTTTAAACGGTTCTTGGCGCCCGACCATTGGATTGCCGAATTTGGGTCGCCTATTTCAGGTTCTCTGGTGACCTGAATAATTCTTTATAATCCCTTACTTCAGCTTTGATAAGCAAGAACAAACGGCTGTCAAGTGAATCGCAATGAAGGAAGCTACGGCGGTGGGCTTCGGCGAGAGGATCCCTGTCATTACCATTCAGCCTGTTATTGTACGCCGTACGATGTTGGGCCCGGGCGTTGCTTAACCTATAAGATACCAATTAAGTCGCATCCTCCTTTCTAATAGTTACATTGTTAAAGGCTGTTTGGGAACAAGTCGACCCCGCTATTGAACTTATGTTGTTCACCTCTTCGCTCTCCAACCGCTGCCAAACTTTTAGGAGTCTTGACGGCGTAAAATGAGATATTGACAAATTGCCACGGTGGAAAGTAGCCTCGGCAGGAACGCTTGTATTGTCATACTGCGTGACTTCTGGTAAAGGAAATATAGAAGGTCGTTTGTCACGTGTTTATTTTCATTGCCCGGAATAGGCAACTACTTAGCCACACTACCAGAGAGAAGGCCCAGATGGTTATTATGTAGCATTGCATGTCTGGGCAATACCCACCCATACTTGATAGTGAAAGAAGGGACACGACTTACATGCATATTGGGAACTACTTCTTTCAATGTTTATGCTGCCCCATCTCCCAAGCAAAAGCTTATGGTCGACTATGAGACCTAGAATCAGGAACGCCAAGAGAGATCGTAGCCTGAAATACTTGTCAAACAGCCTGAGACCACGAATATGAGTATTCTCGTTGCAGGTTCATCCGTACATTGATGATGATTAATGATAATAGCTTACTGTCTTCTATTGAGGCTCAAATGAATTTATCCTTTATACCAATTAACTGTTACGTCGGGACACCCTTTTAAGCTCCACCCATAAACGCGCCACTAATTTTTGAAGCCCTTAATAACATAACCCTTTAGCGCAGATAAGAGCATCTTAACAACCCTTTAATTAATTAATTCTATGTTAGATAAAACGAATGTAGTATATTCTGGGTTACGATCGTTATTTATTTTACTTTTAAAGTATTTATCTTCTTATTAACTGTATAAAGAAACGGTAAAAGGTTTTTTAAAAACGGCCTATAAATTAATTTGTATTTTATCCGAAATTATCTTAACGAACATTTCGCTTATATCCGGTTATATCTTTAATTGTTTTAAAGTTTCGTTTTATTCATAAATATAATTTATTCATTATTTTAAATTTCGGCCAGATCAATTTCAGTGCTTTTTTTATTAAAGTATGACGGCTGGTCGGTTTAACCAACTATTAAACCTTAGTCGTACGGTTTATGTTGGCAGTAGTATCGTGGGAAACAAAGCAACAAGATATGTAATAGTTACGTTTGGTAATAACAGATTGTTAAAGGTAATTTAAGTAACCAAGTTATATTATAAGCTAGTAATTTATTTAAGTTATAAAGGGTAACGAAAATATATATTATAAATTAGATTTTTTTTAAATCCGAAGGATTACTTCGGATCCGTTATATCTAATTGTATAGGATCCCCGTAGATCCGGGGGATGCTTCCAGATCTATATTATACCGATCCGTTTAAATCTGTAAGATTTATCCGGATTTATATTACGTAACCTTTCTGAGCGTCGGTTAATTCCTAGTTTTATTCCAACTATATACCTAAGTTAGTAAGGTATTAGTCCGTAATACGATTTTTCCTTTTTATGATTTTTGCCCTTAAAATTTTTTAATCTTAATAAATTCACTTTTTTTTTCTTTTTTTTCTCTTATATTCATTATGCTTAAAGAATTACGAAGCCAAAAAACATCTATATTAAAAGGAAAGGCGAAAAAAACCTGGTTTTTAATATCTCAGAATTTAAGTTTAACGTTATGCTTTATTTCTCGGATTTTAAATATAGGGAAAAATGCTTTATTGTAACAGCTAAGAGGTTTAACCAACTATTAAACCTAGTTGTACAGTTTATGTTGGCAGTAGTGTCGTGGGAAACTAAGTAATAAGGTATTTAATAATTACGTCTGGTAATAGCAGATTGTCGAAAATAATCTGAGTAACCAAGTTGTATCATAAGCTGGTGATTTATTTAAATTATGGTAATAACGAACGTATATATCCTTATTTTAGATTTCTTTAGATCCGTTTATTTATACGGATCCGTATCGTATAAGTAAATCGGATTTTCATGGATCCGTAAATCTATTCGGATCTATGTTGTTTAGGAGCATGGATCCCTTTGGATCCGTTTATTTATTGGGATTTATGTTACGTGACTTGGTCGGTGGTATTTCAAGTCTTATCCCAACCGTATGCCTAAGTTAGTAAGGTATTGGTTTATAATACGATTTTTCTTTTTTATAATTTTTGCCTTTAAAGATTTCCAAACTTGATACGTTTTCCTTTTTTTTTTTTTTTTCATATTTATTATGTTTAAAAAAATTATTAAGAAAGTTATTAAACCGCGATAGCGGTTTAACCAGAAAAAGAAGCGTAAAAAGTTATTTTCCGGTATCGAGGATTCTGGTTTTGAAGTTATACCTTGTTTTGCGTATTTCGTACGGAAGGAAAAATGTATTATGGCGGAAAATGTGATTCGTTATTAGAATTGCGTTTGCTATAAGCGGGATTGTGATAGTTCGGGTATTTTAATCGATTCCTTGCGTAATATTTTCCGAAAAAAGGAACGGTTAAAACGTGAAGAAGTTTTTGCCGAAACCCGTTTTTTTTAGTCGTAATGGGATATAAATGAGGCTATTTCCCGTTTTCAGCGGTTGCGCTAGTAATAAGAATTTTTCCGTATTAAGGGTATAGAAATAATTAACCGTAGGTTATAATTGTTAAACGAACTAAAAGAAGAGGAAAAGGCTAAGGTGGAGGCCGTTACGTAGGCCGTTTAGGTTGCGAGGGTGGCGGATTTGTTTAATTTCGAGATCGTTAATTGGCCTTTTCCGGCAGATTTTAGTTGGGGAGTTATTTTGAACGTTGTCGGTTTTGTTGATAAAATCTTTTTAATAAGCGTTGGGCGTTTATAAGATCCTTGGCGGGTTTTTAGGTGTTTTCGAAGTTTGGGTAATTTTTTCACTTAATTAGGTACTAGGTAAGTCCGTTTTTTAGGCGTATTTAAAATCCTTTTTGTTTCGTATGTTGGTATATCTTCTTTTACCTTTTTTTCGTATCTTGTGTTAATTTTAATGGTATTCGATGTTCATTTAAGTAAGGAAACGTAAAAAATGGATAAAGTTTAATTTTAGGTAATAGTTCTAATTAGGAATTATTTTTTTAAAATTGTCTTGATAATTTTATATAATCCCATATATTTAAAATTGAGTTTTTTATTTAGTCGTTTGGTTTGGATACTTTTAGTAGTTAGGTAAACTAACTTCTTTTTTTTGGAAGATTGGCCCTTTTAACCTTTTTTAGTTATAATATTTTTTTATTTAATTACGTACGAATGTTAGTTTTATTTTTATTTTTATATATAATTATTTAAGTTATTTTAATATAAGGATTGCCTTAACGTTAATTAATTCGTCGCGTATATTTTTGTAAACTTTTGGTATAAACTTGAAGTTACCGTTTATTACAATTATTTTAATGCTTTTTATGGTAGTTCATGTTATAGGTTAATTAGGTAATAGGTAATATTTGAATTTAATTATTTTATTCGTAATTAATGTAATATCGTAAATAAGTTTTTAATATTTAATTAGTTTTTTTATTTGTCCGTTTGTTTAGGGTTTAAATACGTTAGATAGCTTATGGTTTAGGCCTAATTATGTTATAAATCCGTACTAAAACTTTAAAGTAAATGTTGTTTTTTTATTTAAAATAATTTCCGTTAGTAATCCGTAAATTTTTAAAATATATTTTAAAAAGATATAGGTTAATTATTTTGCGTTTGTATTTTTATTATATAGTAATAAAAAAAATTAATAAATCGGTTAACGATTATAAAGATGCTATTATAATGTATGCCCGTAATTAGGATTTTTAAAAATAAAAGTTTAGTAATAAAATTAAAAGTAATTAAACTTTATGATCGTTTTACAATTAATAATAGCTGTAATTTTCCATAGAGTTTGTATCGTTAAGTTTCCACCTTATTATAGATATAATATTATTATCGTATTTCTTTTATTATTGATTTTATTTTAGGAAAATAATAGGTCCGTTATAATCGTTTTAAGGTTTTGTGGATTTTTAGGTGTTTATATAACTGATATTCCTATATGTTTCGTATTAATATTTTTTGGTATTCCTTTAAGATTTATATCTTTTCCATTTGTTTTAGTTTTTAGGTAAGTTGTTATTATATTCTTAGATTTTCTGGTACAGGTTAAGGGGTGTTACTTTGATTATTATTATTTGTCGTAATTGCAGATATCTTTCTAGCGTAATATCGAAAATTTAGTGGTTAACCTTAATTATTTCTTTTCGAGGTTTTGTTTTCGATTGAATGCGTTTATTTTGCCGTTTTCTGATCCTTTTTGGGAAATGATGGTAAAGTCGTATTTTGCCAGTTTTTCGGCGTAGCGTAATTGTCGTTTTGTAAGTTTTTTAATGGTGGTAAAGTAAGTAAGGTTCTTGTGGTCGGTGTATACCTTAATTTTGTAAAGGGTCCTTTTTAAGGTAATGCTTAAATTGTCGGAAAGGTTTAATAATGGCCATGAATTTTTTATCGGAAATGCCGTAATTTAATTTTGCTTTTTTTAACTTATAAAAGTAAAAGGCGATAAAGTATAAGTTACATTAATTATCGCGGTATTTTGTTATTACGCTTAAGGCGTAATCCGAAGCGTCGGTTTTAAGCTTAATTAGGCGGCTTAAGTCGTATATAATTAATATTAGTTCGTTAGTAATTGTATTTTTGATTTTTGGGAAAGCGGTTTCCGTTTTTATTATTTAAAGGAATTTGTTTTCTTTTTTTGTTAGGTTAGATAGTAGCGTAATTATTTTGCTGAAGTTTCGAATAAACTTCCTATAGTAATTAGCGAATTTAAGGAAGGCTTGCACTTTTTTAACTGTAGTAGGCGTTTCCCGTTTTTGTACCACAGTAATTTTCTTGGGGTCTATTTTGATATATCCTGGGGTGATAACATGTTTTAAAACTTTATTTTTTGCGTATGAAACTGGCTTTTTTCAGTATTAATTAGGAAGTTGACGTTTTGTAGGGTTTGGAGGATTATATAAGCGTGTTTTATATTCTTTTTTTGTATTTTAAGTAGATAAAAATATCTTTAAGGTAATAAATAACGAAGATATTTAAGTATTTTTTAAGTACGTAATTAACTATTTGCTGAAAGGTTGTTAATGCGTTCGTAAATTCAAAAGGGATAACGAGGTATTCGAAAGGTCCGTATTTCGTCCTAAAGGTTATTTTTTATTTATGTCCTAGGTTGATACGGATCTGATTATATCCTTTTTTAAGATTTATTTCGTGAATTAATTTGCTTTATAAAAGCGATCTTTTATTTTGTTAATTAAGGGTAGCGGTATTTTATTTTTAATTATGATGTCGTTTAGCTGCCTGTACTTAATAACTAGGCGTAATTTCCCGTTTTTCTTTAGTACGAAAAATATATGGTATCCGGTTAATAAATTAAAACGTCGTATATAATCTTTCCGAAGCTTATTTTTAAGGTATTTACGTAATGCCTGTAATTCTATTTCGTTAAGGTTGTAAATTAAATAAAAATTAATTAATGTTCCTTTTTTGAGGATTATCTTATAGTTTTATTCGTTATATTTTAGTAATTTTGTTTCGAGTTTTTTTCGAAATAGTTGTTTATATTTATGGTATTATAAAGGTATATTAGTTATGGTTTCTGGTTTTAGGGCGTAATGCTATAGGTTATCGTTTATCTTTCGTAATTTTGTTTTAATGGTAGCGATAATACGTCGTATTTTTCGGTAGTACCCTTATTTTTTTTATGTTTTGTTTTTATGGGTAGTAAGGTTTTTGTCGTATCTTTATATTTGTATTTGTCGCCATTTTCGATCGAATGTTAAGATCTTTTTTTATTTTGCTTTTTTTTGTCAAGTGGATGTAAAGCGAATTTTAGTTAGCTAGTTATTTAATCGATTAAAGGGTTGTATTAATATAGCTATGGTTTTCCGAGGATTATGTCTTAATCCCTTAACGGAACGATATCGAAATCTGTTATTTAGTTTTTTCCGTTAACGACGATCTCGAGGTAATTAATTTTACAGGTGATTTTTTTCATTATTGTAAGTAAACGCCTAATCTTTTAGGTTTTTAGCGATATAAGGTTTCATCTTTTCTTTTTATAGTAGTCGAAGTCGGTTAATTATATCCGGCGTAATATAATTACTTGTTATTATTCCGTAATCCATAAGTACGGTAAATTAATATGTTTTAATTTGTATTTATAAGATGATAAAATTATTTTCGGCTTTGATCGTCGCGTTTAAAGCCCTTTTGGGAAGCTCCTGCTGGTTTCCGTAAGTTTTACCATTTTGCGGCTTTCTTATAAGTGGCGTTCGTTTTTTAATTTATTTTTCATGTTTTAATACGTTTTTGATTTTACGCGTTAAGGGTTTGTAATTGTTTTAGTTATCCTTCTTGTCAGCGTAGCGTAACTTTAAATAAGAGGATTTGTGTTTAAAAGTTTTCTTTAGTGATATATTTTGGTTCGGAGGCTTTTCGTTCCTTTTATGGTGCTTAGAACTGGGCGTAGTATTGCTTTATGTTTTCCGGTTTCTTTTTTTGTTTTTTTTTTAATCTTTTTTATCTTTTTTTCGTTTTTAATTTTTCGTCGCTTATTTGGATCGTTTATAAATCTTAAACGGAAGTTTAAATTATTAATTACTTCTAGAGATACCTTTATGATTATCTAGTAGACTTATTCTTTTTTTGTTTTGTGGTCGTATTATCCAAAATAGTACATAAGGTTTTTATCGAGGTAGGTCTTTCCTTTCGGTTAATTTGTTGCTGCCGTAATGATATTAATAACGTTTTCCGAAGCGTATGTCCTCAGGTGTTTGTACTATCGTTAATCTTTAAAGTCTTTTCCCTTTTAATTGTAAAAGTCGAATTCTTGATTGTATATTCGTATGGGTCGTTTTTCGATATACCGTTATTCCTTTATATATTTAAGGTAATAAGCGCGCTGGTATTCGATGGTATAAAATTTTCCGTGTTGGTCCGGTTATCCTGGTAATAGGTCCTTATCTTAACCTTGGTACTTTTTAATTTATACGTTTACCTTTAACTATTTGTACCGTTATCGCCGTTTTTTTGGGAACGGGAAAGTAGCTTATTTTTTAGAATTCTTTTTATTTAACGTATTTTTTTAGCTATTAAGTTATTGTAGGTCTTACGATCGGGGCTTGCTACTTTTAAATGGCTGCTTAAAATAACTTTTTCGCTTTTGGTAATTTTTATTATACTTCCTTAGGGGGGTTATAGTTATCCTTAGCTTTAATTATGTTGATTAATCGGTTGTTGTTACCTTAGTTATTTCGGGGGGGTTTTTAAGAAACCGGTGTCCAGGTATTCTGTCGTGGCTTTTTGGGTACCTTGTATTAGAAGGCCTTATATCCTATTTTATTATAGTTAAAGTATTTAATGGTACGGGGGTTACGTTATTAAATTGCGCATAATTTTATAGGTTTTAGTACCGTCCTATGGGATATGTTCGTTTATCGTAACGTGCCGATATTAGAGGAATATTTTGGTTTGTTGCTTTATCGTTTTTTAAAATATCGAACTTTCTAGGCGTATTGTCGGTCGTCGATTTTGACTACCATAGCGATATAATCTACTAACCTTTCGGGGCGCTTATCCTTAAATAGGTTTTTTGTATTTCTTTTTTTAAGCCGTCGAAAAACGTAGCTATTAATACCTTTTGTTTTTAGTTAAGTTTTAAGGTTAATTAAACGAAAGAATTGCCATATTTAAAGGTTAATCCTTTTTATTTTAAATCCTTAATTTTGTTTTCGGTTTTAAATCTTTTGTTTACTATTCCGAATGCCTTTTTTAAATTTTCCTTAAACCTTTCGTAATCGTTATAACTAGTTGTGGTTTCGGCAGACCTTTATTAAGGGGGTTTGGTAACTTATTTACGGAAGGTAGGCTTAAACCAAGTGGCCGCGTTTTTAATTAATTATCCTATAGCGAACTGGATTCGAAAGGTAAATATTACGAATTTAATTAAAAAATATTTAAAGTAAGTACGGCATTCCGTAAGGAACTGTTGTAACTTGGTAATAGTTCCGTTAAAAAGGTTAAGCTTAGTAAGCTTTAAAACTTTTCCGGATTTTTTGCCGTAGGCCGTTTGAGTAGGTTGTATTGGCTGGGTTGGCTGATCCGGTTAATCGGGTTGTTTTATGTTCGCTTGTCTTTTTAATTCGACTTTTTGAATTTCCAATTAATTGTGGGTTTTTTCGAACGTATTGGTAAGTTCGATTTTGTCGTTGATAAGTTGTGTAACTGTATTGGTTAGCTAATTAAGTCGGCGTAAGGCTTTTTTCTGGGAAAGATTAGGTCGAGTTTCCTGATTATCGGAATCTATAATGTTATTTTTAGGGATTTGTAAAATTCCTTTAGAAACGGGCTGCTTACTGGACGATATCGTATTAGGGATATTGCTTAAAGTTTGATAATATTGCTGAATAAAAGCTTGGTACGTATAACGGTTAAGGGGTTTAATTAATTATTAAACTTAGTCGTACGGTTTATGTTAATAGTAATATCGTAGGAAATTAAGTAATAAAGTATTTAATAGTTACGTTTAGGAATAGCAGATTGTCGAAAGTAATCCGGGTAACCAGGTTGTATTATAAGCTGGTAATTTATCTAAACTATGATAATAACGAACGTATATATCCTTATCTTAAATTTCTTTAAATCCGTTTATTTATACGGATCCGTATCGTATAAGTAATCGGATTCTTATAGATCCGCAGATTTATTCGGATTTATGTTATTTAGGTGCATGGATCCCTTTAGATCCGTTTATTCACTCGGATTTATGTTACGTAACTTGGTCGGTGGTGTTTCAAGTCTTGTCCCGACCGTATGCCCAAGCTGGTAAGGTGTTGCTTTGTAACAGTTATAGCAAAAAACGTAGTTCGTTATAAAAATTATGTTTTTAAAAAACGGAATTACGATAATTCGGGTATTCCGATTAATTCCTTACGTAATATTTCGAAAGAAAAGGATCATTTAAAATGTTAAAAGGCCCTTATAAAGAAGCGTTTTTTATAATCTTAATAGGGAATAAATGACGCGTTGAAAGGAATAGGTAAAACCATTATTCGTTTTTAGTGATTAGGTTAATAATAATTCTTTTTCGTTTTAAAAATATTAAAATAATTAATCGTAAGTTAAAATCGTTAAATAAGTTAAAGGAAAAAAAAAGATTAAGGTAAAGGCTGCCACGCAAGTCGTTCAAGCTGCTAAGGTAATTAGTTAATCTGGTTTTGGAACTATTGATTACTTTCTTCCCGCAGATTCGAATTAGGAAGTTACTTTAAATAATTCCGTCGTTATTAATAAAAGTTTTTTAAAAGGCGTTGGGCGCTTATAAGGTTTTTAACAGGTTCCTAGCTATTTTCGGAATTTAGATAATCCTTGTATTTAATCAGGTATTCGATAAAACCCCCTTTTTTACGTATGTTTAGGATTTCCTTTACTTCGTACGTTAGTATATTCTTCTTTAAATATTTTCATTATGCCTTATATTAACTTTAATAGTATTTATTGCTAATTGGAATAAAGAAACATAAAAAACTGGATAAAGTTTAAGTTAAGGTAATAATTTTAATTAGTAGTTATTTTCTGAGAATTCCTTAGTAATTTTTATATAACCTAATATATTTAAAGTTAAACCTTTTTATTTAATCGCTTAATCTGGATATTTCTAATGGCTACGTAAACCATCTTTTTTTAAGAAAAGGTTAGTTCTTTTAATCCTTTTTAATTATAATACTTTTACATTTAATTACGTATAAATTCAAGTTTTATCTTTATTTTTACAGATAGTTACTTAACTTATTTTAATATCAAAATCGTTTTAACGTTGATAAATTTTTCGTATGTATTTTTGTAAACTTTTAGTATAAAATCAAAGTTAATATTTACTAGAGTCGTTTTGGTAGTTTCGTAGTAACTGGTATTATAAGTTAATTACGTAATCGGTAATTTCTGGATTTAATCGTTTTGTTTGTAATTAATATAATACCGTAAATAAGTCTTTAATATTTGGTTAGTTCTTTTCGTTTATGCGTTTATTTAAGGTTTAATTTCGTAAATCGATTAACGATTATAAAGATGTTAGTATAATATACGTCTGTAATTAGGTTTTTTAATAATGAAAACTGAATAATAAAATCGAAAGAAACTAAATCCCATAGTCTCTTTGTAACTAATAATAGCTATAATTTTCCGTATAGTTTATATCGTCGAGCTTTTGTCTTATTATATATATAATACGGCCGTCGTACCTTTTTCATTATTAAGTTTATTCTAAGAAATTAATAAATACGTTATATTCGTTTTAAGGTTTTATAAATCCCTAGGTATCCATATAACTAGTATTCGTATATATTTTATATTAATATCTCTTGATATTCTTTTGAAACTTATATTCTTTCCATTTTTTGGTCCTTAAGTAACGTATCGTTATATTTTTAGATTTTCTCATATAAATCAGAGGTATTGCTTTAATCGTTGCTATTTATCATAATTACAAGTATTCATCTGGCGTAATATCGAAAATTTGATAATTAACCTTAATTATCTTTTTTTCAAATCTGGTTTTCGACGTAACGTATTTACTTTGCCGTTTTTTAATCCTTTCCGGTAGATAATAACGAAGTCGTATTTTACTAATTCTTCGGCGTAGCGTAATTACCGTCTTATTAGCTCTTTAATGGCAATAAAGCGAATAATATTTTTATAGTTCGTATATACCTTAACATGGTAAAGGTTTCCCTTAAGATAATGTTTAAATTCTCGAAAAACTTTAACGATAGCCATAAATTCTTTATCAGGAATGCCATAATTTAGTTCTGCTCCTTTTAATTTATAAAAATAAAAGGCGATAAGGTATAAGTTACCTTAATTATCGCGGTATTTGACTATTACGCCTAAAGTATAATCCAAAGCGTTAATTTTAAGCTCAATTAAGCGGCTTAGATCGTATATAATTATTACTGGCTCGTTAATAATCGCGTCCTTAATTCTTTAAAAGGGTCTTTTTATCTTTAATATTTATTAAAATTTGTTTTTTTATTAAGTTTAATAATGATGTAGCTATCTTGCTAAAGTATCGAATAAACCTTTTGTAATAATTAACAAACCCAAGAAAAGTTTGTACTTCCTTAACTGTAATTGGTCTTTTTTATTCCTATATTAAAGTAATTTTTGGGGTCGATTTTGATATATCTTAGGATGATGATATATCTTAGGAATTCCATTTCTTAGGTATAAAACCGGCTTTTCTTTATATTAATTAGTAGGTTTGCGTTTTATAAGGCTTGAAGAATATTATGAACGTGTTTTATATGTTCCTTTTCGTTTCTCGAATAGATGAGAATGTCGTCGAGATAATAAATAACGAAAATATCCAGGTACTTCTTAAATATATGGTTAACCATCCGCTGGAAGGTTGTTGGTACGTTCGTAAATCCGAAAAGCATAATAAGGTACTCGAAAAGTCCGTATTTCGTTCTAAAGGCTATTTTCCATTCGTATCTTAATTTGATACGTATTTGATTGTATCCCTTTTAAAATTTAGACTTATAAACCACTTTGTTCCGTAAAGGTAATCCTTTATCTCATTAATTAAGGGTAACGGCGTCCTATTTTTAGCTGTTGTATTATTTAGTTATTTATAATTAATAATTAAACGTAACTTTTCGTTTTTCCTTAATATAAAAAACATAAAATATCCGGTTAATAAATTAAAGCGTTATATATAACCTTTTTTTAAACTTATCTTTAAGGTATTTTCGTAATGCCTATAATTCTATTTCGTTAAGGTTGTAAATCGGATAAAATCTGGTCGATACAATTTTTTTTAAAAAAAAAAAAGAATTATCTCAGAATCCCATTCGTTATGTTCTGGTAATTTCGTCCTAAGTTTCTTTCGAAATAATCGTTCATATCTGTGGTATTATAGAGGTACGTTAACTATTATTTTTAGTTTTAAGGGCTAATGTTATAGGTAATCGTTTATCTTTCGCAACCTTGTTTTGATGGTAATAATAATACGTCGTATTCTTTTATTGTCGCAGAATAGGGGTCACTTGCTTAGTCATCATAGCCCCTAGGAGCTGTAGAGACCTTGTAATAACGTTGTTCCGGGGCTCCCATATTATATATAGAGCTTCCTAGCTACTGCTCTCCAGAGCCTAGATTATCTATGATACTTAACACTTTCCATATCTTATGCAACCTTCTCCCGCGACCAGCTTAACTATAATAGTTATGAGCTCGGTATTTTAGTTGCGTAAGATAGTTACGGTCAAGTTAATTGTAACTTTTTTTTATTAATTGAAAACTTTATTACCTTTTAATATGTCGGATGATCCCATTTTAAGGATATGATTTTTAAAGATCGTTTTAGTTACCTTAATCGGTTCTTCTTTCTACGTTTTAACGCTTTTTTACGCGGTATATGGTATTTTATCGACTTAGATGCGCCTGACGTTAATCGTTTTACAGGTTTTCGAAAATTCCTTTTGTTCGAGAAGTATATTGCGGAAGTTAACGCTTAACGAAAAAAGTAATATGCGTAAGCCTTGATCTAATAGGAGAATCTTTACTTTAATATCGAATAGCGTAATTTTACTCTCGAAGCTTTTAAAAAGTTATAAGTTACGGATCTTAAGGAATAATATGAGATAAATCTTAAGCGCTTTAAAGCTGATATCCGGAAAAAGTTACGCAAAGCTTCTAGGATCGACGCAAAATATACTAACATTTAAACGTAAATTAGCGTAATAGTAAAAAGCTAACTTTTAAGGAATACCTAAGTTAACCTGGTTATCCGCGGAAAAACGATTATTTAAAACCTTTTTAGGCAATTAAAGGATTAATTCGTTTCCTTACTATTAAGACCTCTTACGACGGTGCGTAAGGAATACCGTAAAGCTTTGCGCCTAGCAAAAGTGGGCTATATAAAGCATGATTAATAATACCGGACTTGGTTTTCCGCTTATATTTAAGCGAAAGCGCATAACCTTAAAAAAATTAAAGATACGTTCGCGGTAAAGGATTTCCTAAGTTTTATATCGTAACGGCTTATATTAACGTAGGCCAATTCGGAACCTATTAACTTTATACGCAATGATTCGTTTAATAAACCTGTTATAACTTTATAAAAGCTTAAGGTTCAGTTTTCGGCTATATGCTATAAAAACAATTTACGGGCCGAAACTAAAAATCCCGGAATTTTTGTTACGTTATTATAAGGATTACGTTTTGGATCGGAAATAACCCGGAACCTTAACGTAAATCTTTTATTAAAAGAGCTTATAAATGGTTATAAGTATCCTTATTTTATTACGTTAAACTAGACCCATAAGTGGGAATTTTTCGGATACGTCTTTTTGCGATTAGCGATTACGGGGGTAATTATTCGGAAGATTACCTACCTTAGCTAAAAGGACCAAAAAGGGATTTGCGAACGTTTTAAGCTTAATAAGTAAAAAAGACTTTGCGAAAAGCTTATAAAATTCCATAAGTGAAAAAGGTTTATCTGGAATTTTATAAAACGATTAACGCCTAATAATAACGGCGGTAATAATACGTAATTCGGTAATATTATTATAACGTTTATTAACTTTTATGCTTTAAAAGCTTTTAATTTTATTTTAAGGATTCATATTACCATTTATTTTGGTAAATACTTTTTATCTTAATTTATATTAATCGATAATTATAAGGCGTGGTATTTAGTAAATATTAAAGACCTGTTCGTCCCCGGTACCTTTATGCCTAACTTTATAAGGCAAATAATGGAAACGGGATCCTCTTTACTGCTAATTAATAGCATAGGAAAAAAAGTGATTAAGGAAGTACTGCTAGGAGCTTTTAGAAAACTATAGCATAACCTTATCCTTAAGGACGTGGTGGTAATAAAAGGTTTTTACGTTAATATCGTTTCGGAAGCTTTATTAAAAAAGCCAGGATCTGGTACTATAGTTTGGATTGCTTCCTTAGAAAGGAAAAGATTAATAAAGGCGTTATTTCTACGAAATTTATTTAGGTATCTAATTAAGCTCTTTTTAAATATAGGCCGTTTTCTTTTTATTCGAGTAGCCTACTAGTAGTTCCGCAAAGCCCGGGAGGTATTTTAATGCTTCCGACGATTAATAAAAAAAAGGAAGGAAGACCGTAAAGGAAATTAAGGGATTTTTTAGGCCTTTATAAAAGAACAAAAAAACTTTGGCACCTTAGGTCTGGGTATTTAGGACCCGAAGCGCTAAAAGCGTTCGTTAAAAACGTTAGGAACGTTATTATCCAAGGGACGAAACGTTTAAAGTATGAAAGCTATATTTGTATGTACGCCTTCGAATTAATCTTAAGACGCTTACCCGAGAGCTAAGCTTTTAAATCTTTCTAGCGTATTGTATAGGATTATCTCGACTCTCCTATAAGGTTCGATAGCTTTAAGTAACTCCTGGTAATTAAAAACGAATATAATGGGAAGTTTTTCGCCTTTTTAATAGCCGATTATTTAGGAAAAACGAGGTTCCGTTTTATTACAAACTTCGAGCATTAAGTACGCAGGTAATAAAAACTTCCTATTTGTAAAATTAAGTAAAATAATAATACTGAAACGATCGTTATAAACAGACTTACGGATTATTAAGCATGGGATATCGAAGAAGGAATTAAGCTTAAAATAGCTTCCTTATATACCCCAAAACTTATAAGGAAAAGCAAGCGAGCAGGTCAAAAGCTAATTAATAAAACTTTTCGAATAAGGCTTAAACGAACCTTTTTAAAAACCTTTGGCTTAAAGTAATAAAAGCTATAACATGGCTATATAATATAAGCCCAAACTACGTACACGATTTACTATTACCTAATAAAGTACTCCTACGTTAATTCAGGTAGTACTTTCGTTAATATAATCCCGTTATTATAAACGCGATTACCGCAAACTTTAAACCTAACTGGTCCGGGATTTTCGCATATGGCGTATAAACGTATCCGTTAACAAAAAATCGAAAAGGTGGAAAAGAAAAGTAAGCTTTTAAGGAAAAACCGAAAGCTTATATGAGTTATTTAGTAAGATACCGAACTTTTAATATTTACCAAATATAGGTATTTAAGCTCCATACCGTTATTACTACGCGTAACGTTAATTTTAACGAAAATATCTTTTATTAGCTAAAAAAGAAAAAGGAAAACACGTTCGCTTAACTATAAGCCGAAAACTTGCAAAAAACTTTTAAATCTTTAAAAAAACTTTCTGAAAAAAGAAATTCTAATCTTTAACATAATTAACCCGTAAAACGGCCCCCATAATAATTATAGCATTTTAAAAACCGCCGAAAGCTTGCTCCCGAGCTTAAAAACCTGACGGGTAGTTAACCGGAAGGTTAAAACTCAGAGGTAAAGGAGCTTACGGGCAAAGCTGGAGTTGGTCGTAAACTTTTAACCCTTAAGAATATTCCTAATCCGGAAAGTAAAGTTTAGGGAGATATTTAAAAAAGCGAACCTTAGCCGTTAATTAAAAGTATTAAGCTTACGGAACTTCCGCAGGCTGCTGATAAGAAAAATAGCATAAAAAAAGCCTTCCGGGAAATGCACTTGACGGGACCTAGAGGTAAATCCGCTTACTTACCCTTACTTAAAATCAGGTTCGGGACTTTAATAGATAAGGAAAGGACCGATAATTAAGGAAGCCTTATTTCCTGTATTCGTAAATCCAAAAAAGCAAGGAAAAGTAATTATAAAGATTTATTCGCAGGAGTAAAAAGTTACGGAAGCGGGAAAACCTTAATAGTACCGTAAACGGTAGCGTTTATTCGGTAAACGTTACCGTAATTTTTAAAAGTAATAAAATTTACCTAATATTAAATCGAAACTAGAAGGATGTTATTTATTTATTCCCGTTATTATAGTATGTAGCAAAATAAGGATATAAAACATTATACACTTTTTATATAATAATTACGGCAAAGGCGTTGTAAAAACAGGCTAAACAGCTAAATATTGTACTAAGTAAACCTAAGATTCATAAGGATTAACTGGAAGCTAAGCCGCCGAAGTATTAAAAGGATTTCGAAAAATACCCTTTAAATAACGCCTTTAAGGAAAATGTTGGGAAAAGAATTAAGGGGCTTACGGAACGCAATATATGGAAAAAGATACCGATTACGTAAACTAAGTTTAAGCTAATCTTATTAAAATAGGTGTTCACATATAAATTCGACAAAAATAACTAGCTGGAACGCTACAAATTACGTATCTATATACGTAGCGATCTTTAAAAAGCCGACTCGATTATTAGCATATACGCTGCCACGTTCGTAACTAAATCTTTCAAAACCGTTATAGCTATAACAGCTAAACAAAACCTAGAAATTCGTTAATACGACATAATAACAACTTCCTTAAACGCTTTCCGTAAGGAATAACCTATAATAACTTACGTTTTTTTAAAAAGCTTTAAAAAAAGCGGTATATATACGGAGCTTAAAAACGCCTTATATGGGCTTAGAAACTCACCTTTACTGAAATATCGGAAATTTTCCTCCACCTTATAAAGACTAAAGTTTACTTTATTCTTAAAAAAGCTATACCTATTTCATAACGAACAACGTACGGTTGTTCTTATGTTTTTCATAAATGATCTGTTACTTTTCCATTACCGAAAATACTAATCCGAAATTAATAAATTAATCTTTAAGTTAAAAAAAAACGTACGAACTTAAGAACAAAGACGAAATAAGCTAGTTTTTAGGTATTCGGGTAATCTGTAATAAATCAAAAAGAAAGATTATCTTAACTTATAACTCTTATATCGAAAGAATCGCAATTCGCTTTAAGTTAACAAATAACGCTTTTGCACCACCGACCCCCCTAAGGATTAACAAAGCTTATCTTTAATAACGGAATAGCTTTTAAAGAATAGGTTAAAGGTTATTAAAAACGTATAAGCTTTATCTTATATACTACAGCAATAATCCGCCTAAACGTAACCTTTATTACATTTTTATTATTAAAATTCTTAAGTAACTTATTAATCAAGTACATTAAAACTGTTAATAAGGTAATCCGCTACTTATTCCATATACGGTTTTTCGCGATCGTATACGGAGATGCGAACGGGGAAGCCCAGGTTTTATTAATCGTAAAAAACGCGTTATTTATAAACGACCCTAAAATACGGCGATCTTCCTAAGGTTATATAATAACCCTTTTCGGAAAACTAATTATGTAAAAAGCGGTTCGTTAGGTAATAATAATAACCTCCATAACAAAAGTTAAACTGCTTACGTTAAAGCATACGGTTAAAAAGGCCATAGCTTTTAAACGCTTATTCCGAAATTTAAAACTAAAACTAGGTTAGGCCTAAAACGTCTTCTATGGTAACCAGCAAGCGATCAGACTGGTAATAGGCGAAAACGAAAAAATCACCATTCGGCTACGTTACATAAATACGTAAAACATATGGCTCCGTTAAAAGCAAAGCCGGAAATTATTTAACGTAACCTATTTACCTATAACGCAAATACCTGCTAACGGTTTAACAAAAGCTTTTTTTAAATAACAGTTCGAATACTTTAAATTATTTCTTAACTTACAGAACTTACGGTAGGTACATTCAGGAAATCGTAAGCATATAATAAACTACTAAAACTTTATTATACCCAATATTTATATTCGCTATATTATTATTTCTTTTATTAATACATTAATCTAAGGATCATATGGAACTGCGAATGGCAAATTTAAGGGAGTATCTTCCTTTTATTTAGAGGGTATGTCGTCGAATAGGGGTTACTTGCTTAATTATCATAGCCCTTAGGAGCTGTAAAGACCCCGTAATAACGTTGTTCCGGGGCTCCCACATTATATATAGAGCTTCCTAATCACTGCTTTTCAGAGCCTAGATTATCCATGACAATTGACACTTCTCATACCTTATGCAACCTTCTCCCGCGACCAGCCTAACTATAACATTTATAATGCCCTTATTCTCTTTTATATCTTGTTCTTATGGATGGTAAAATTTCTATCGTATCTTTATGCCTATATTCGTCGCTATTTTCGATCGAATATGAAAATCTTTTTATATTCTATTTCTTTTTATCGAAAAGGTATAAAGTAAATTTTACCTTGCCAGTTACTTAATCGATTAAAAGGTTTTATT
Source organism: Monosporascus ibericus (assembly GCA_004154915.1). NCBI lineage: Eukaryota > Fungi > Ascomycota > Sordariomycetes > Xylariales > Monosporascus > Monosporascus ibericus. The sequence goes on along the minus strand of QJNU01000124.1, from coordinate 66,748 downwards.
GGTACAGCCATAGTTTTCCGAGAATTATGTCGTAATTCTTTAACGGAACGTTATCGAAATTCGTTATTTAATTTCGTCTTTTAATGAAAATCTCGTAATAATTAATCTTGCGGCTAATATTTTTATTATCGTCAGCAAATACCTAAGTTTTTGCGTTTTCGGCGATATAAGCTTCTATCTTTTTCTTTTATAATAACCCAAGTTGGTTAATTACCTTCGGTAAAATATAGTTATCTCCTATTATTCCGTAATTTATAAATACGGTAAACTAGAATGTCTTTAATTCTTATTTTTAAGGTAACAAAATAGTTTTTAGTTCCTGTCGTTATATTTAAAACTCTTTTAAAAGTTTCTATTAGCTTTTCGGGGTTTAACTATCCTGCGACTTTCTTATAGGTAACGTCTACTTTTTAAATCGTTCTTTAACGCCTTAATACGTTTTTAATTTTATTAATTAAGGGCTTATAACTGCTTTAATTATTCTTCCTGTCTACGTAACGTAACGTTAAGTAAAAAGATTTTCATTTAAAAGTTTTCTTTGTTAATATATTTTGGTTTGGGGTTTTTCTGCCCCTTTTATCCTATTGAAAACTGGGTTTTATATTACTTTTATTCTTTTTTTTACTAGACTTTTTCTTAAATTCTTCTTTATTTATCTGGGTCTTCTGTAAAGGTTAATCGAAAGCTTAGGTTGTTAATTACCTTTAAAGATGCTTTTATAACTATTTAATAAATCTATTTATTTTTTATTTTATAGTCGTACTATCTAGAATAGCATATAAGATTCTCGTCAGGGTAGCTTTTTCCTTCGGGCCAACTTGCCGCTGCCGTTATGACGTCGATGGCGTTTTGTAACGCGTATTCTTGTAATCTTTTGTACCATTTTTAATCCTTAGGATTTACTTCGGTTTTATTGCGGAAATCGAATTTTTAGTTATACATCCGTATAATTCGCTTTTCGATATATTGCTGTTTTTCCATATGTTTGGGGTAATAGGCGCGCTTACAGTGGATAACATAAAATTTTCTGTGTCGGTTTGGTTATCCTGGTAATAAGGTTTCGTCTTAGCCCTGGTATTCCTTAATCCATGCGTTTAGTTTTGTTGTTCGTACCATTATTGCCGTTTCTGTTGGGAATGGGAAAGTAGCTTATTTTTTATAAGTTCTTTCCATTTGTCGTGTTCCTTTAGCCACTGAGTTACTGTAGGTCCTGTAATTGGGGCTTGTTGTTCCTGGGCAGCTACCTAGGATAATCTCTTTACCTTTTAAAGTTCTTGTTGTACTTCCTTCAAGGGATTATAATCGTTTTTGATTTTGATTATACCGAATGTTTTGTTATTTTAGTTGTTTTAATTGTTTTGGGCTGTTCTTTTAATATAGGTATCTATTATCTGGATTATTGTTTACTTCGATATTTGCGGGCGATATGTCCTATTTTGCCATAGTTATACCATTAAATCTGGCGTCGGTTTTATTGTTATATGGCTTTTATCTTTATGGGTCCAGGTGCCATTTTATGAGGTGTATTTGTTTTTCGTAGCGTATTGGTACTATGGGAATGTTTTGGTTTATTATTTTGCCGGTCCTTAAGGTATCGAATTTTCCAGGCGTATTATCGGTCGTCGATTTTGACTGCCATAGCGATATAATTTACTAGCCTTTTAAGGCGTTTATCCTTAAATAAGTTTTTCTGGATTTCTTTTTTCAAGTCGTTAAAAATTATGGCTATTAATGCTTTTTATCCCTAGTTAATCTTTAAGGCTAATTGGACAAAAAGATTACCGTATCCAAAAATTAAACCCTTTTACTTTAAGTTCTTAATTTTGTTTTCGGCCTTAATCTTTTCGTTTACTATTCCGAATACTTCTTTTAATTCTTTTTCGAATGTTTTATAATTATTATAAATTGTTATAGTTAGTGCAAACCTTTATTTAAGGGGGTTAGTAACTTACGAAAAACGGGCTTAAACTAAGTAATTGCGTTTCCGGTTAATTATTTTATAACGAATTTAACTTAAAAGGTAAATATTATAAGCTTAATTAGAAAATATTTAAAATATGTACGATATTTTATAAGGAATTATTATAACTTGGTAATAATTCCGTTAAAAAAGTTAAGTTTAATAGGTTTTAAAATCTTTATAGCCTTCTTACTATAAGCTGGTTAAAAGAATTATGTTATTTAAGCAGGTTAATCTGGTTAAGCCGGCTGGGATATTTATACGAGTTATTCCTTACTTACTAATTTAATTAATTTATTTCTTTAAGTTTTTAAAGAGTTACGAGTTTTTTAAAGGTCTTAATATTTTCGGCTTTATCGTGAATTAATTGCGTAATTACGTTAATTAACAAAGTAAATCGTCGTAGACCCTTTTCCTAAAAATACTAGGTCGGGTTTTTTCGTTATCGAAATTTATAATATTATTTTCGAAAACTTAAAAGGTTTCCTTAAAAGCGGGTTACTTATTAAATAACATATTATTAAGGATATTACTTAAAATCTAATAATATTATTAAACAAAAGCTTATAACGTATAACGGTTAATCGGTTTAACCAATTATTAAACCTTAATCGTACGGTTTATATTAATAATAATATCGTAGGAAATTAAGCATAAAATATATAATAATTACCTTTAATATTAATAAATTATTAAAGGTAATTTAAGTAATTAAGCTATATTATAAGCGAATCATTTATTTAAGTTATAAAACGTAAGAAAAATATATATTATAAATTATATCCCTTTAAATCGGAAAAATGACTTTGGATCCGTTATATCTAATTATATAGGATCCCCGTAAATCCGGTGGATCCTTCCGGATCCATATCATACCGAGCCGTTTAGATCCGTAGGATCCATCCGGATCCATGTTACGTGACCGTTCTGGGCGTCGGTTAATTCCTAGTCTTATTTCGACTGTATGCCCAAGTTGGTAAGATGTTGGTCCGTAACATAAAGGCTTTACCGATTCGGAATGGTAGTCGCGTAATAAGGTTTTCGAAAATTTAATCGATTTTGACGTTAAACCTTTCGATATTATAAACATCCCTAAATAGTTTAATTACTTTAATACTTTAACCGGTTAACTGGGTATAAAATATTAAAAAGCGCAAAGGTAAAATCGATTTATATTTAACCACCTTTACTGTTCAAGTTTCAGCTTTAGGCTTTCTTCGGAAGGTCGGGCTTTTACTACGAACTAACACCTTACCAGCTTAGGCACACGGTCGGGGTAAAACTAGGAATTAACCGACGCTCAGAAAGGTTACGTAATAGAAATCCGGATAGATTTAATAAATCTAAACGGATCTATATAACATAAATATAATGGTTAACGAGTTTAAGCAACTATTAAACCTAATCGTACGGTTTATATTAGTAGCAATGTCGTAAAAAACTAAGCCATAAGGTATGCGATAATTACGTCTGATAATAACAGATTATTAAAGGAAATATGAGTAACTAAATTATATTATAGCCTGGTAATCTGTTTAACATTGTAATAGTAAACGTATTTATATAATATTTTCTGTATTATTACTTTCTTTTACTTGATAGATCTTCGCTCAGTATTACGCTCAGTATTAATTTATTAAGTAGTTTTAGCTTAATAATGCTTAATAGATTTTAACTAAGCACCTAGTTACGTAACTTAAATTAAAAGGGTTTGGTAACTTTTAGCCCGACTGTTTTTAAGGCTAAGCTTAGTTAAATCGTAATATAGTTTTTCCCCTTTTCAAATTTCTCCTTAGAACTTTGTTTTTCTTTTAATAAGTACTTATGTATTCAAGATATCGGGTTATATTATTAAGAATAATTATCAAGTCACCCCTTCCACCGTTCGTCGTCAGAACCTATTGCTTATTTTAACGAATACAATTTCGAAATGATACCTTATTCCATATACCTCTTCAAGGGCTAAAAATGTAAAATAATAAAAGATTTTTCAAAATATAAGGTATACGTTAATCGCGGCTATCCTTATCACAGTATTAACGTTTCTCTTTTATCGATGAAAATATTCGCGCTAAAAATCAACGTTTAAAACGGAAAGAAATATTCACCGAAAAGTGTGTTTTAGAATTATAATAACGCTATTAACGAAAGATAAATAAGGTTATTACGCGGTTAATTCGTTTACGAAAGTAAAGAACACTTTTTCGTTTTAAGGGGGTAAAATGATACAGCGAAAGTCACAATCGTTAAAAAAATAGAAAAGTAAAAACGGTAAAAATAGGCCAATATTAAAGCGTCCATGGCGGCGTTAGTTCCGCCCGTTAGTCCGGTTAACTGGTCTGCCATCGACAGCGTTAACTGATCTACCCTTAGTTCTCTTAAGAACGTAAACTGGGATGCTATTATCTTTAATAGTCCAGGCGTTATTAATAAAAGTTTTTTAAAAAGCGCTGGGTACTGTTACAGGAACAAGGGTTCCTGTCTCTAAGAGACCTACCTGTCAGGCCTAGTGTGGACCCATCTCGGGTAAATCACGGACAAGAAGGCTTGGCCTTCTTGGCGATTTTGGTGATCTAAGTGATTTAAGTGATCTGGACTAGATCATATAGATTACATATATCCACGATATGCTTATTGAAGGATAATCGGATATATATAAACCAAGTTCTTTATATAGATAGCACTTACTTAGTTTTCGCTTTTAACTATTAATTTAAGCTTATAACTAAAGGTAGTCCTTTATTATAGGAAGAGTTTTTAAATCTCTTTAACGAATAAACCTTTAATAAATTCTCCCTTGCCTTATTATTACCTGCAAATCAAGACCTTTTTCGGATATTATTTATAGTTTGAGGTAAATATATAACAGGTTCGTTATATTTTAATAATCTTTTAATTAATAGCCGACGGATAATTTTAAACCCAGTCGGGTATAAGCTTTTTTAAATTTAGTAAAGATGATATTATAGAACAACGTTTAAAAGATAAATAATGTGCTTAATTCCCGTTATAAGTTAATAAGGAATTAATAACGAGATTAAACGACTTATTCCTTATTGAAAAGGAGTTTTAATTAATTAATTATATTATGCCCTTTATTATTTAAGTTAAGGGAAATCTTTTTTTCTTTTAAACCAAACATTTAACGCTGGTATTAAAGGATATTATTAAGGTTTAGTGAAGTTCGGAAAAGGTAAAAGAATTAAAGTTTTAAAAACCTTAGGAATTAAAGGGAAAAAAGAAAAGGTTTTTCCTTAAAGAGAAAATGGAAATTCTGTTACGCAAAATCCAAACTTTAAAAAGGATAAAAAAGAAAAACCTTAACTTTTTAAAAAAAGGATAGCTTAATTTACTTAAGAAAAAAAGAAAAAAACTTTAACACCTTTATTATTCGGTCTTAATCGGTACGGCGAAATTATAATCCTACTTCTTAATTATTACGGAACACCGAAAATTAAAGGTTACAAATTAATTACGTTAAAAGCCTATAATAAAATTATAAATATAAAAAGAACTTTTATTTAAGTTGAAATATATTTTAGGTTTTACTGAAGCTCCTTAATAAAAGATTATTAAAAAGTAATAGCAATCTTTTAACTGCTTATTAGACGAATTCTTTAATAATTCGAATTAATTATAAAGGATTGCCTGGAAGATTACCTCGAAAAATTCCTAAATATTATTAATTATATTTTTAGCGATGATTGGTACTTTAAGAATCGAGTACGAATTATGTTTAAAAACCTAAGTAAGGAATAATATGCGGTAAAGTAATTATACCTTTTTTATCAAACAAAATTAACTGTAGAATAAATGATAAAGTTTAACCGTTTGGCCGTAATATTTAAATTGCCAAAAGACGCGTTATTATATTATGTTTACGATAGCCTAAAACCTTGAATTAAGGATAAAATATACATAATACTTAAAATAGGATTCTTTAAGGAATATACCGACCAAGTAATTATTGCTAACCGTTGCATCTTTTATTAATACCTCGAAGAAAAAGGAATTAGCAAACGAAACGACGATAAAAGCTTTAGTAACCGAATTAAAAAAAAAGGTAAGCCTTAAAAGGGAACAAGTACCGCTTCGAAAAAGCTTAAAAAAGATAAGCCCGATATAAAATGTTTTAATTATGGTAAAAAGGGACATTTTAAGAATAAATGTTGCTTTCCTATTAAAAGGAATTATAAGAAGGGAGGGATACCTTAATCATAAAAGAAAGCTAAAGCGGTTAAATAAGGAATTGATAATAAGGCAAAAAAAGAAGAAAAAGAAGTTGATTCGATTTCTTTTTAGCTAGAATGTATTATTATTATTACCACTTAAATCTAGAACGATAATCTAAAGTACGAGGATTACCTTATTTATTAAGATTTTAAGGTTAAAGCCTATAAATATTACACCGGATAAACGGCTTCCAAGATAACCATAAAGCTAGGATACCGTTATTATTTTAACAAATTTTAATATAAGATATATAACGAAAATAGTTAGTTCTGACCCGACGTTAGCAATTATAAATAGTTATCCCTAGGGCTTTTTAAGCTTTCCGAATGTACGGTATCTATTAAACCTCGAGCAAACCACTACGATTTGTTGTAGTTTATCGTTTATTACCTTAATAATTATTTCGTTTATCTTAAAATTAAAAAAGATAATAACTTTTAGCGGAAATAAAATAAAGAAATATTTACCGAACTAGATAACTAATATAGATATAGAAAAGCTTTCCGATAGCCAGAATACTTAAGAATTTATTATTTATATCCCGAATTAAAATAAAGTTAAAAAGCTATATCGTAAGGATGCTTATATCATTCCCTTATAATTTATATTCAAAATAAACACCTAGATATTAGAATACCTGTTTCGAAGGTTTATATTTTTAAGCTTATAATTTGAAAAATGTAAAACTAAAAGTAGAGCCCGAAGAAAATAGTTACCGTCGAATGCTAGTTTAGCAAAAGAAAAAAAGAAAAAAAGAAAAAAAGAAAAAAAGAAAAAAAGAAAAAAAGAAAAAAAGAAAAAAAGAAAAAAAGAAAAAGGTATAACTGGAAAAATAATTATTACATTAAGTACGTTACAAAGAAAGCCCGAAAATGGAAACGGCTTTTCGCAAGTATATAATATTAATTAAAAAAACATTAAAAGTTTTTTAAATTAAGGTATTAAAAGTTTTTTAAATTAAGGTATTAAAAAGCCTTAAATTATAAGACTTTATAAGAAGCGATATAAGGCATACGTAGCACGATCGAGATTCCCTTTCGGTATAGGAACAAGATATTTAAGGCCATAATCGACTTAAAAACCGAAGACAACTTTATCTTTCCCGCAGCGGCAGAAAAGCATTAAGTTCCCTGGAAATATAAGTTAAAGTTTTACAAGTTACGTATAATAAACGGAAGCTTATTTAAATATAAGAATGAACGAGTTTTCCGAAAAAGTAAAGAATTGCCCGTTTAGATTTAAGGATACTAAGAACGAATCTTGTTAAATATTACCGATATTTCTGGACATAATATTATTGTGGGAATACCGTAATTTAAGTTCAGCAATATATATTGAATTGGGACGGGGTGATTTGGTCCTGATCAGTGCATATTTGATGAGAGTGTCACGATTGAGCCCGCGGTTTAAGAGATAATGAAGGCAACGCAAACTGTATTATGCGGTGTTAAATCCATGTATGAAGCGATAATAAGTGTCCTCTTTCTGGGGTTGCGCCTAGCGAAAAATGAACTCCTAGAAATACATGATTGGTGATGACTAATTAATCAGCAAAGCCATGTACCCGGTTCTGCACCTTGCACCATTTTAACCCTCCTTTTTCGAGATAAAATCGTCCTCGATTTATCTTAAGAAATAAATGCTAACGTAATTAACTTTTAACGCCATAAATAAAGAAACATGCCTAAAATACATTAATTAATCTAGTTAACGTTTACGCGGCTTATCCTTTATTTTCTTTAATTTAGGACTTTATCTTTAACGTTTCGCCAGTTTATCCCGTTATTTAGCCTTTTTTTTATTTTTTTAAGCTTTATTTTACTTTACCTTTTTTACGATCAAGTTCTTGTACTTAAGCTAACCAGGCCAGCCTTACGGAAAATATGGTTTAGGTTGCTTTTTTACAGTTTGGTATGTATTTTCTAACTATTTATACGGTATATTATATTAACCTTTTATTATTATTTAAGCTTTTTAATTATTAAAGGATAGTCGTAATTTATATTTCGGCTTAAATAATAACTTTTTAAAAACCGGATCGGACTGGGTAATTTGGGGAATAAAAAAAAGGCATAAATATTTTAAAGGCTTATTTTGGTTAATTAATAAATATATAAAGTTAAGAGGTAAAAGATTCGATGGTTAATATCTTAATTAACGGGTTATTAATTCCTTTAATCGGTTATTTTGTCGGTCGTAATCGTTTACTTTCCATAAAATAAGGTAATTAATCGGACTCCGGATTATCGGCCTTTTTTAGATCGTCGACTTTCTTTTTTAATAATAAAGATAAAAATCTTCTAGGCCATAGTTTTATAAGCTTTTTAATATTATTATCATCTGGTTTTAATTTTAGGTACCTTTTAATTATATTAATTATTTTAAATTCCATAATAGTTTCGCTTTATTTAATTAATTCGTCCAGGTTATTATTTTCCCATTTTAAAAGATTACGCGTAATAATATAAAATATATAAACTATTTATAAACCGTAAATATAATATTTAATTTAAGTAAATATCCTTACGATTGTTATACGGGTAAGGGAATTATTAAGTTTTAACTTTATTCAAATTTTTCGGTATAATTATAATAATAACTAAATACGGTTAACCGTAAAGTAAGTATTAAATATTAATATTCGACGTTTTGATCGGATATATAGCATATTAATTTAATAATTATTAAGTCCTTTATTAGTTTAAAAGTTAATATAAGTAATAAATTAAACATATTTTGGGTTTATAATTTTAATTAATTCCATAATCTTACTGGAAATATATCGGGTTTAGCCGTTAAAAATTATTTTACCAACTTTAATAATAACGGTTAAAATACTTTAAGGTATATTTAAGGCGATTAATTATATAAGGGCAGTAATATATTAAAAACGTAAATAGGTATAATTTATTAAAATTATAAGTATTTGTTATAAAAAAGCTATTACGGAATTATGCCATTTTTTACTAGTTTAATAAAATGATAAAGTAATATCTTTTTATGAACATTTATTATTTTAATTAAACGGATGGATAAAAATAGTTCGATTAAAACGGATTTTCGAAGTAACTTATTAAATAAGATAAAAAGTAAAATTATTATTACGTATTTTGCGGAATAATTATATTATGTTATTTCTTTCCCATATTAATATGTTAATAATTTGGGCAAATTGTTCGGAATCCGACGTATTTAATTTCTTAAAGTTTTTATCCTTATTTTAGTTAATATATTTTTTAAATAATAATATGGTAATTATAAATGGATTAATTAAAGTATTAAGGTACGAAAATAATAATAATTTATAATTTAAGAACTTAAACGATAACTAAGGATATACGTAATATATAAATATTAAAATATTAAGGTTAAAGTTATATAAATATAGGAAACCGTTAGGAATTAATAATAACTTATATATAAAATTAATTAAATACGACGGGGTTAATATATTAATTTTTTAATTAAAAAAAGTATACGCCGAGGAAATGCCAAAAAACTCCGTTTAATATTATATAGGAAAATATCGTCGCCGTTACGTATTTTAATTAATTATTTATACTTATACTTCTTTCTTTTCTTATTATTATATTAGCTTTTCCCTTTTAATTACATTTTTTAAATAATATAAAATTTTAATACTTATTTACTTATTTTTAAAGTACTTAATTAATATTATTATTATAAGTTTTTATTAATTATTAAACTTTCGTAATACCTTAGGGTTTCGTAAAAATATAAATTTTGGTAAATTAATTAATTTAATAAAGGAATCGTTTATTAAAAAGTTACCCGGTTTAAGTAATAAATAATCTGGTAATATTTAACCTGCTTTTTTCCGTATTAATCGGAACTACCGTAATCTTAATAAAATTTCGGTTATTTATCGTATAAATTTAATAATTTCGAATTCGTTATTATTTTCCAAACTTTTAATTAAACGTATTAATAAGGTTTTAATTATTAATCGGGTTATTAAACCTTTATATAACCTTAATAAAATTCGTAAGCCTTAAAATCCCATATACCGTAAGGCGCTTATTTATAACTTAGCTCCTACTTTTTAATATAAATACCGTAATGTTACGGTTTTTTAAAATTATTTATCTTTTAAGATTTTTATTATACATAATCCATTATTAAAAATACCGTACCTATTACCATTAAATATTATGCCATTAATTAAATTATTAATTCCGGGGCCGGATCTATTTATAAGTATTATTAATTAACGATTAATTAATTATAAGTTAATATTTTTAGCTTTTTATATACTTGTTAATCCTTATTTTCGCGTTATAATTTTGTTTTTAGTTTTATTAATTCCAATATAACTTCGGATTATTAATCGGGTACCCGGCCCATTTTTTAATTTAGGTTTATCTTAACTTTTTAAGATTGAGCTTAACGATAAGGATATAATAACCAAGTTCTGGAATAATTATAACCGTATCGAACGTATAATAATGAAACATTTTAAGGTACGTATTGTTTTTATTTGGTATCTATTTTAAGAAAATGGTACTGATTAAATATAAATATTTAAAATTATGTTAATTAGTATTATCGGTAACCTTGCTAAAAGTTGGTACCATAAATAACAGATTATTAAGAAAAACCTTTGGATTATAACGGGTACTTAATTTAATATTATTATTATATTAACTAATTAAGAATAAAAGCTTTTATCGTATTTTATATACGTTAAAATTATTCGGGATAGATTTGTAAACTTATTTATAAACTTATTATTTAAAAACTTTCGGTATATTATTAATTTGTTTATTTAAATATTTAAAATATTTAACCTAGTTTTATATAAATTATACGAACGACGATATAAAGGTTTTAAATAATTTAATTAACCTGGTATATTCCTATTCTCTAGGTATTAATTAATTCCCAGATTTTATAAAAGGTTTTGCGGTAACTATATCGGGTTTATTAAAAGTTATAAGTATATATTTCGGGATAATCGATTCGATTACTTAAAGGTTAAATACTTGCGGTTTTCTTAAGTTAAAAAAGATATCCGTTTAAAAGTTTATTTAATTATTAAGGTATTCGATAAGGGCCGTTTTCGTTTAATAGTTAAAGAATATATTTTTACTTTTTAGTATTTAATAAAAACCCGGTTTTTTAAATTTTAAGGTATTAATTAATTATAAAAAAATATAGGCGGTATCTAAAATAATCGTAAATAAGGTAATAAAAAACCAAAAGGAAACCTTTTATTTTTAATTTCTTTTAATTAATTACGTTAATCTTTTCCGTTTATTTAATCGATTTGCTTCGAATATCTTATTATCGTTCATAACTACGTAATCCTTTAACCGATTATTAAGTATTTAGACCTTAATATTAATTCTTACAGATTTTAAAGTTTTGGGCTGTTAATTTTTAAGTAGCTCGATTTCCGTAATATTTAAAATATTTAACATAATATCTTTTAATTAATCGGATAATAACCTTATTTAATCGTCTTTATGTAAATTTATCGGCTTTTAATAATTTTTTTATTTCTTATAAATTACTTTAATTTATTAATAAAGAAAGTTTTTTATAATTTCGTTTTATTAATTTCCTTTAAGCAATAAATACCTTAATTATTAATTTTACTAATTAAGTACGATTTAATTTAACGATACCTTAATTTTATATCCTTGAATATATTAATATGTTTTGATATATCGTATAAAAATACCAGGTTATTTACTTATAAAAATCTATTTTCTATTTTATTTTTATTTTTTTCGTTTACAAATTTGGCAGCTTTACGTTTTTGGTCGTTAATTATTTTAGTAACCTTAATTATGTTTTCGGCCTTTCTTTTTAATAATCAAATTCTTTATGTAATTAAGTTTTTCTTTAAAGTATTAAGATTTCAATTTATAATGCATTAAATCAGTAATATTATTTCGATTAGTAAAATTGCTTTTTAACCGTACAGCAATTCGTAAGGATTAAGACCATAGTTTTTAACGGTTATGTTATCGGCGAAGATCATTTTCGGCAGGAGCTTAACCCATCCTTTACTAATACTATTCGTTACTTTTATTAAACCTTTAACAATCGGGATATATCCTTTTTTAACTAAACCTTATCGCCAGGTAGCATACGTAGTTCCAACCTTTTTTTAAATTTTAAAAGCATTATAAACTTTAATAACTTTACCTTTATTCTTAAAGCTTCCGTTTATTTTAATTTTAATCGGAATGCCATATCGATAAAAAATATGTTCGTTTAAAAAGTTTTTAATCGTAATTAATATAATTAAACGTAAAGCTTTAGCTTTTAAGTAGCTAAATAATTTATATTTAGCCTCGATAATAACCTTATAACCGTTATCACTAGGCATAAATTGCATATCGATTACTTAAATAATAGTTATATTAATGGGTTAAAAAAAGCCGTAACTTTTTTTAAAACGTTAATTAGTAACTTTCTGGCATTTTGGATACGCAAATACCACTTCTCGGATTTATCCGTACATTCTACGTTAATAATAGAAAGTTATTATACGCTAATAAGTCGAATCTCGTCCTTTATGGCCGCAATCCTTATGACATTACCTAATTATTACGTATTATTTTTGCTAGTTATTAATTATTTTACGAGTACCGTATCGCTTATTTGCTTTACGTTAAAAAATCCCGTCCTAAATAAAATAATTTAAAACCTCGGCCTTAAAAACCGTTTTTCTTTTCCTCGGAACGTTTCGTAATCGATTAGAAAAATTTAATACCGTTAAGAATCTCGCATACTTTTATAACTTTTTAAATCAATTTTTAATAAAAAGTCCTTATTTTTAACCAATCGCAGTAAGTGTTATAACTATATTAATCAAAATAAGATTAAGCCAAATAACATCTAGCTGGATATTAATAAAATTATCGACTTTTCCTTTTTATTAATCGTTTAACGCGTTAAAAGCTTTAAGTGGCTTTTTCGATAATCCGTCGGCAGCTATATTCTTTTTGCCAGAAATGTATTTAATCTTAAAATCGAATATTTTTATTTATGTAACTTAACGGGTAAAAAATACTCCAGATAAGGAACTTATCGAATTATTAATTCAGGTTATTAATAGCTTAATATCGGTTTTTAACATAAATTGGACTTTATAAATATGGTTTCGGAATTTCCTTAAAATCTTAAAAACGGTTCGCCATTCCAGCTTGCCAACGTTATAATTTAATTTAACGCCTTTTTAAGTACCATTTTCGAAACGCGCGGAATACTTAATTTTATTAATTATTTATCCGAAAATACTTTTAAAGCTTTATTTATTCGTATTTATCTTTATAATAATCTTTCCTGCTATAAGGCTATAATCCAAGATAATTAAGGTCGGAACTATCGGAATTACTTTCTTAACGTTTTTTATTACTTTATTTTAATTAAAACCTTAAACGAAAAATTAATTCTTTTAGAATAATTTTATAAAAGGTTCGACCTTTTTGGCAAAATACGTAACAAAAATCCGATAATAAACCATAATACTTAAAAAAGTTCTAACTTTCGAAACGTTTTTATAAAGCTAAATTTTTAAGATCTTTTTTACCTTAGCTATATCTGGGCGGCGACCATTTGTTCCATAAAAAAATCCGACTATAATTATCGTCTTTTAATATTATTAAAACTTTTTTATATTAATCGAAATACCAAAAACTTATAATTAAATAAGGTTTTATTAATATTAACGATATATTTATAAACAAATCGCCGAATCCCTGGAAAGATTTTTTCGTTATCGTATTTTGTTTTTAAACCTTTAATTTTAACGTCGTCAACAAATAGGCGAACTATATTAGGTATTAAATCGTTCAAAATCCTCCCGATTATACGATAAAAGTAAGCCATAAAGTTAATAAACCTTATAAGCATATTAGTATACCTAAGTAATCTTAAAGGTGTCGCAAAAATGGTTAAATCTTTGCTAACCGGGGTAAATATAACCTAATCGTAACTTAAAAAAAAATCTACTAAAGTAACTAAAAAGCATATAGCAAAATCCGCGGAAAATTTGTTACAATTTTCTGGCATAAAGGCGTTTTGTAAGGTAATAACGTTTAATTTTGTCGCAAAATTAATTAATCGCAATTTATTATCCTTTTTTTATATAAAAAACTAAACGTTTTTATACGCGGCATAAAATTATTCGAATATTCCTTTTTATATTCGTATTCGTAATACCTCGATTAGTTTGTTTTTAAGATTAACCGGTATAATTATGCCCTTAATTTGCTACGCTTTATAAGGGATTATTCGGATCTTATAATTTAGTACGATACTGGATTTAATTTTGCTATATTCCTGCCAATTTTAGGCTAAGGCAGCCTTTTTACGGAATAACATTTTTTTTAAAAAGGCTTTTTCCGTACTAATGAACTTGTTACCTAATTAATTAAAAATAACGTTAACCCTTTTTTTTTAGAAGTCGGGTCCTTTACGGCATAATAATAAATCGAGGAAATAAAGTAATTAACGGAATATCAGGTTCGTCAAGTTTCTTTGCGCTTTAATTAATAATTCGCTAAATCTTCTTAAACTTTTTAACTTTTTAATTTAGGTTTCCAAAAAATATTAATTTATCGGGTGGTACATTATCGATAAGAATTACCTTTTTTTACTTCGGTTTATATATCGTATTAATTTATATGGTACGGTTTTTATTAACTTTTTTTTGCATTCTTTTTTATAAAATTCCGTATAAGGCGTATATAAGTTCTTTATCGTTAAATTATCCTAACATTATATCTCCAGGCTTTAACTTATTTTTTATAACTTTTTAAATAATTATCGGGTTTTAATTAATATAGGTATTATTAATCGAAAAAACATACGGACCCGTAACGTATTTATTTGTTTTTTCGCTTATAAACCTGCTTTCGCTAATAAAACGGTTTATAAGTTTACCGGCTCTTTTTTTTCTGGCTTTTTTTTAACGCGGATGTTATAAATAATCCTTTTAGTTAGTATTAACGGGATAATAATTTTTATCGAACCAAATTCCAAAACTTTTTCCATTATTTCCGGGTTCATATTAAATATTATCTTCGATTTGGCTATAAAATTAAGTCCAAGTATTAACGGCTATACGGCGAAATAATCGTTAACGATAAACATAAGGATAATAATTAATCGGCCAGCTAGCTAAATAGGTACCTTAATAATACCTTCGAATAAAGTCTTCTTTTATAAATTAAAGCTTATAAATAATATTCGTATTTATCGCATTATTAATTTATGTTGCTTAACGTATAAGGCGATAATAACGTTCGATTCGGTTTCTATATTAATAATTCCATTAATTAGGTTTTCGCCGCTTTTATAACTTACCTTAACTGCAAATCTAAATAACGGGATAATATATTTAGCCGGATTATATTATTATACCGCCAAAACCTTTACCTTTTGCTAAGCTTTTAACTTATACCCGATATCCATAATTAAAATCTTGGGGTTTTTTTTTACTTTTAAAGATTCGGATCTTTTTATTTTAACCTTAGTTATTTTAATCGTTTCTTTGCTTTTACAATTAAGTACCTTTAAAGTTTTAATAACTATGGAATTTCTTAAAGCTTCGCCGAAATCTGGACAAACTTTTATTAATTTTAACCAGGTAATTTCGAACTCATTTTTGGAATTTTTACGGATTTTCTTTTTCTAAAACTTAATAATATATTCGTCGATTAATCCTTTATAATTAAAAATATTATCGGTTTGGATAATACTATCTACTTATATAATAATCGGTATCTAAATTATATTATTCGTTTAAATTATATTATTTACTTAAACGGTTAACTTAATATTATAAAATAAAAGTTTATCGTATATTAAATTATTATTATCAGTTTTATTCCTTTTCGTTCCATTATTAAACTTTTTTTTTTCCTTAATGCGTTTAATTATTATAACGCTAATAAGCACGGCAGGTTGATCAGAGTCGTCGACCTCCAGGGCACGGATTTCCTTTAAATATTAAATACTTTTGCTTTTAATAAGGTTATTACATAATTAGTTACGTAAGGGTACTTTTTTATAAAACGGCTTTCCGTTTTTTTTAATAAAATAAGTTATATTAATCTTAATTATATAATTTTAATTAATAACAAAATCCTATCGAAATGGCTTTAAAATTTATATAAGTTTCGGAAAATTAATAAAAATAATTAACGTATTATCCAAGTTAATTTTAGGCAACTTTTTACTTTTATAAATGTCGTTTCGCCGATTAAAACATCGTATTTTTTCCTTGAAGCGATTAGAAAAGCCCGGTAAGTTATGGATTTATTTTAAAACTTTTTTCCAAATCGGAATTTATTAATTAATAATTTGGCTTTTAAGGATATGGGGAAATTATATTATGGTTAATATAATTTAATCGTTAAATATTCCTAAATAAATCGTATATCCATTATCGTTAAGTAAAATTAATTTTATACTTTTTATATTTCCAAATAAACAGTATTTATTAATATTATATCTAAGTTTTAAATAAAATTAATAAATATTATAATTAAAACCGCTATATCTTTTCCTTAATTTAAATAATTATTTCGATAACCTTTATAATTTTAGTAACTACTTCGGTTACGGTAAAAATTTAATCGATTAAAATTATCTAGTTAAAAGTTTATTATATTAATCGAAAGGTTAATACAATAATTATAAGCTTAAAATACCGTTTATCTTGGCGGAACGTAATATTATAAATTTTAGGCAGCTTTTTAATTACGTATTTCTTTTTTAAAAGCTTTTAGATTTTAAACTTACCGAACTTAAGTAATTTTTAAATCCTGTAATATATTCGTAATTTCGGATATTTAATCAATTTTATTCGTTAGTATTTATTATAATTAAAAGTTTTTTTATCGTTATTATTTAAGTTATTAAGTTAAATAAAGCCGGTTATTATTTTTATAATTAATATTAAAACGGACGTTTCTTTATTATCGGTTACGGCCTTTATGTTTAAGTAATTTAACCTTATTAAAAGTTTAATTTTTGATTAATATCGACGTATTATTATAATTTATCGTATATAAATTTTCGAATTTTATGAAAAAATTATTAAAAACTTTTTCGAGATAACCGGCAGATAATCCTTTTAATAAGCTTTCCGTATATTCGTCCTTATTAGTTATCTTTTCCTTTAACTTAAATTCTTTCAAAATATTTTTTATCTTAATAATATATTTTAAATAATATTTATAAGCTTAATTAAATTCATTACGTTAAATTTATTTTATTAAAATCCTTAATTAATTTTTAATAATCCGGATTTACTTTAAGTTTTATAATTTAAAGGTTTTTAAGATAATTTTAATAACGTCGTCCTATTTAATAAATTCCTTAATAATAACCTTAATTTGGTTTTTTATGGTACTGCTGTTCGTTTAAAAAAGTAATTTAATAATTATTTTAAACTTTATTAATTTATATTTTTTACATAATTTGCTAACCTTTTTAAGTTAATTAGTAATTTTAATTTTAAAAAAGCGAAAATCCGGAAAAATAAATAAATCCGGAAAGATTATTAAAAACGAAACCCGGTTTATAAAGTTTATTAAAAAACCGTATTCTTATTAATTAATTCATTTAAAAAGTATAACGTTTAATATCGGTACCGTAAATTTTACAAATAATTTTGAAAATTCGTAAAGTTATATAATTTTTTATTTTTGTAAGGTTTTAATCGAAACTTTAGGAATTATTTAAAAGTTTGAATTTTATATAGGTTTTAAAAGTTTAATTAAATTATTTAAGGGCTTTTTTTATTAAATTTATTTTCGTAAGGATTTTTTATTAATCGGTATTAAAAAATAATATTTAAAATAAAATCTTGGTCTTTTTTTAAAATAAGGAATTTCGGTATAAATAAAAAGTTTTATTATCGTTTAATTTAAGTAATAATTTTAAAAAGCTTTAACGGGCTTTTAATAAACTTATTAAGGTTTATTTTAAATTAATTAAATTTATTAATTCTAAAATTATTCGGGTTTTAAGGTATCGGGTTAACGGGAATATATTTAAATATAAAATAAATAATTATCCGTAATATTTATTTTGGATATATTTCTTTTTTTATATAATAAAAAGATAAGTAAATTTTTTTTTTTTACCATTTATCATAACGGTTTTATTTTAATTAACGCATCGTTTTTAGCTTATATTAAATTAAGCCTTTTTTAACTTGCTTATTAATACCTTTATTATTAATTTAAGCACTTTAATATTAAAGTTAATTAAAAGTAATAGGTTTTAAATAATACCTTTTAATAATAATTAAATAGGATGTTATTTAATTAACATTAACAAAATTTAAAATATGTTATTTATTATTTTTTTCCTAATTTTTACATTATATTAAAGGATATTAATTTTTTTTCGTATTTCTTTTTATCCGTAATATTAATAACTTTATAACTTTAGTCCTTTTTTTACTTAAATTCGTAACTTATTTCATATCGTTAATTTTATCGTTAGTTCCATTATTAAATTAATTAAAATTCGAATAATTATGTCGTTAATAACGTAATTATAACTTTAATAATTTTAATTTAAAATATTTCGTAATTTTAATTTTATTACGTTAATACTTATATAATATAATTTATTTTTTTAAATTACGTAATCGGTTTAAAACTTAAGTAATTAATTTATATTCCGAAATTGGTTATTTTTCGTATTTATGCTTTTTTATCGTTTTCCGAATAAAGCCGTATCGTAAAATAAGGTATCGTAATCTTAATTTAACAACTTTTTTATTAATCGTAAAAAAGGTTACGGCGTTATCGTAGGACCTTATTTTTTTCTTAGTCATCGAGTTTGCGTATCGTTATTAAGTCGTTATGTTCGTAATCGTAACCGTAATCATAGTCGAAGTCGCGTTTTAATTAAGACTCTATCCCCTCCGTCTGATAATCGGAAATCGTAAGTTGCCTCGGCAGCTAACTAGAGCCAGTCTCCTTGTATTGGCAGCCAAATGAATTGGGACGGGGTGATTTGGTCCTGATCAATGCATATTTGATGAGAGTGTTACGATTAAGCCCGCGGTTCAAGAGATAATAAAGGCAACGCAAACTGTATTGTATGGTGTTGAATCCATATATAAAGCGATGATGAGTGTCCTCTTTCTGGGGTTACGCCCAGCGAAAAATGAACTCCTAGAAATACATGACTGGTGATAACTAATTGATCGGCAAAGCCTTGTACCCGGCTCTGCACCCTGCACCATTTTAATATATCAACTGGAAATATTAAATACTTTCCTAAAAAAGCAAAAAGAAATTACCAAAAAAAACGATCAAGATATTCGTTATATTATTAAAAAAGTACAAGTTTTAAGACGGAGCGAAACGGTATTACTTAAGTATTAAGGATTTAAGAAATTATTTAAGAATAAAGAAGATTAACGTACCACACCAGCGAGTCGGACATATCAGCGAGTCGGACACTTTTTGCACAATTCTAATTACTTATCTTTAACCGCTTATTTTTTAATACCAACATTATGGAACGCCTTATAAAAGAAACTAAAATAAATTTAGCCGTCCAGGTAAAAAAAAGAAACCCGAAACTTAATTTTAAACGGCTTGGTTTTATATACGAAATAACTTTATTTATATTAAAAGATCGATTTAACGGCAAATCTTTTCGAGCCGATATTCCCTTTATTTCGCGAAAATTAACTTTTACCGAAAAAAAATCGATTATTAACCGAATCCTTAATTTAAATATGCGAATATTTCTTATCTAGCTTTAATACGTTAAAAATATAACGAATTTATTATTAACTTAACGCATTATAAAACGCGTTAAAGTTAATTAAACGTCGAAATTTATTAAACGGCAAAAAAAACTTTATATACGTTTAAATCGGAAAATCGATTATTAAAAAATATTATACGAAAATTTAAAAATATTTCGCAAATAATTTAACTTTATTCGGGTTATAATCGCAAAATATGGCATCGTAAAAAAGGATATTTATAATTTCGACGCAAAGGATTTTCTAATAAAACTTTTTACAACATTAAATATAATAATTATAAATATTAAAAAACGTAAAAATTTTAAATAAACTTAATAAAATAATCGGAAATAAATAATAATTATATAGATTATTAATTTATAAAATTTAGTTATATTTTTATTTATTATATTAACGAAAAAACTTATTTTAATTTTTAGTATTACGATAATTTATTATTAATTAATTAAAAAATTAATATTAATTTTAATAATTAAATAATAAATAAATTTAATATTTTGATAAATATATACGAACGCGTACGAAAAAAAACGAAACGTTTTTTTATTTTTAACGATTACGAAAATTATTATTTAATTGAATTTGAAAAATATTACGCAAATAATAGCATTATTATTTTTTATATATCCGCGCATTTTTTTTATCGGCTTTAACCTTTTAACGTATGCTACTTTTCTCTTTTAAAACGCGCTTATTCGCTATATATCGAAAATTTAATGCAACGTTATTATACTTATATTACGAAAGAAAATTTCCTTATTAATTTTTATAACGTATTTAAAGCTATTATAACGTCCGATAATATCAAATCCGGATTATCCGGATTTACAAAAACCGGATTTGTTTTATTCGATTTTAATAACGTCATTTCCGATTTGGAAATTTTAGTTATATTTATACCGATAGTCTTTCCGTTTACTTTCATTAATTCCAATTCTTTACCTTTTATGAAAACCTTTATAAATATCCGTAAAGTAACGAAATAAGGATGTTATTTATAAAAAAAGGTTAAAATTTATTAAAGTAATTCGTTAATAAAAATCGTTAAATCGGTTAATTTGTTAACTAAAAATTTATTAATACTTTAATATAAAGTTGCTTTTTTAAAACAAAAGGTTACCTAATTACGTAAAATTAACCACGTCCATAATAAACGTCATAAAATTAAAAATAAACGTTTTTTAAAAAAAATATTTATTATATAAAAAGAACAAGCTTTTTTGGCCGAAAAAGAAAAGGGTAGTAAAAAATCCCAACTAACAGCGGTTAAAGGTAATCGTCATAAAAGGGTTAAAACGAAGGAACAGAAATCTGGTATTTACGGTAAACCCGGACATAATGCGCATATTTATAAAAAAGTTATAAATACGTCTAACGAAAACGAAAACGATTAATTTAAATTAATTAATTACGTTATGATTATTTTATTTATGTTTGTTATCACGGACTGCCAAAAGGTGTCCGACTCGCTGGTGTGTCCGACTTGCTGGTGTGGTACGTTATAAGTTATTATTATATAGTTAATAAGATTACCGAATACTTATTAAAAAGGGATATTACCTTAAATTTCATAAGATTTACCAGATAAACCTTAAAAAGTTAAAAGCTTTATAGAAAATTATTTAGCTTAATTTAAAAAGAGGATATATTCGACTTTTTAATTTTTCTGCCGGATACCCCGTCTTTATGGTACCAAAAACTAAAAATAGAAAGCAAAAGATTAACGAAAACGAAAACCTGGTTTTTAAAAGAATTATCGATTATAAATAACTAAACGATATCACGATTAAAAATAAATATTCCCTAACCCTGATAAACATACTAAAAAAACGTTAATAAAGTTAAGTAATTTACTATACTTAACCTTCGAGATAATTATTACCGCATTACAATAGTTAAAGAAGAAGAATAAAAAACGGCATTTAAAACGATATATAAACTTTACGAATACCGAATAATACCTATAGGACTTATTAATACTTTCGCTAATTTCTAAGGTTTAGTAATAACTACCTTACGAAAACTCTTAGACAAGTTCGTATTCGTCTACCTCGACGACCTTCTTATCTATTTCGAAACTCTGGAAAAGTACAAATAGTATGTGGCTTAAGTACTTAAAACCTTAAATAAGGCGAATATCCGAATTAACCCAGCTAAAGGCGTATAGCATACGCAGAAACTAGATTTTCTGGAATATATACTTACCCCCGGCCAAATTCAGATTTAACACTTTAACATAAAAATAATCAAAAACAGGCCCCTCTTTAATAAAGCAACCGTTACCGATATCCGATAGATTTTAGGATTTACGGGTTACGTACGAGGCTTAATTAAAGGATACGAAAATATAATAAAACTATTAACAAAACTTATTACTAAAAGGTATATAGGAAAAGAATTTAAGTTTTTAACGAATGTAAAAAAGGTATTTTAAACTTTAAAGGACGTAGTTATTAACAGATTTATAATAAAATTACCTAATATAAATAAAAAGAAACGCTTAAAAATGAACGCGTTAAATTACGCACCAAGTACTATCTTAAAACAACTAAAGGATAACGACAAATAATACCTAATAAGCTCTTACTCGAAAACGTTCCGAAATATAGAATTTAAATACCCGATTTATGATAAAAAACTGCTAGTAATTATTAACGCTTTTGAGGAATAAAAGCCTTTTTTTTAGCGGAATTAAAAACCCTTTTAATATTTACTCCGATTATAAGAAGCTTACTCGGTTCATAAAAGTATAAAAATTAAACAAACGATATAAACTTTGGATAATTTTCCTATTAAGGTTTAATTTTAAAATATAACATATTAGAAGAAAAGAAAATATTCAGGCGGATATTTTTAATTATAAATGCGACTATGATCCTAAGGTTCCCAAACGAAGCATATAGATGCTATAATATAACAAGGATGGTATTATGCAATTATGCGAAATCCTAAACAAACTAATCCCCGAATTTCTAACGAAACTTTAAAGTTCTTACGATACGAACGAAAGAAACAAAGGTCTAGGAGCTAAAAGGATAACCAGAAGATTAATTATTATACCGTAGCAAGATTTACGTTCTTAATGATTAATAAGAATAATTAGTAAAGGAATTTTACGGAGATTTATTATATAAATATTAAGGAGTTTTTAAAACTCTTCGACGGTTATAAAAGGTATGACTTCCTAAAGCTACGCCGAATAATTAAAAAGATTATTAAGAATTATAACATTGATAATAAGGCTAAGGTAGCACGCCATAAGCTCTATAGGCTGTTGCAACCTCTTAATATTCTTAACATAGCATAGAACATTATAACTCAAGATTTTATTACCAGCCTTCCTTTATTTAAAAACTTAATTACTAAATTCGCATACGACGGAATCTGAGTAATCGTTAATAGACTTACCAAATATAGTACTTCCTACTTTTTAAAGGAACTATAACGGCAAAATAATTAACTTATGCTTTTATTCGACATTATTTCGATAAATACGGAATATCAGAAAAAAGTTATTTTTGATCGAGAAAAACTTTTTACATCTAAATTTAGCACTAACGTACCACACAAGCGAGTCGGACACACAAGCGAGTCGGACACTTTTCTAGGCATTTTAACCACCCATCTTTAATCATCCATTCCTCAACACCAACGTTATGGAACGTCTTACAAAGGAGGCTAGGATGAACCTAGCTATCCAGGCGAGAAAAAAAGACCCGAAAATTAGTTTCAGACGCCTTGGTTCTATATATCACGTCGCCCCATCTACTTTAGAGAACCGATGTACTGGCAAATCCTCCCGAGCTGATACTATTCCGAATTCGCGAAAGCTGACGCCGACCGAAGAGAAATCGATTATCGAAAGAATCCTTAACCTAGATACGCGAGCGTTTCCTGTCCGGCTTCAACACGTTAAAGATATGGCGAATCTATTGCTGGCCCAGCGCGTTGCGCGACGCGTCGGGATTAACTGGGCGTCGAACTTTGTTAGACGGCAAAAAAAACTTAAGACGCGTCTAAATCGAAAGATTGATTATTAAAGGGTATTATGCGAAGACCCAGAAGTATTTCGTAAATGGTTTAAGCTTGTTCGGGCTACAATCGCAAAATACGGCATCGCAAAAGAGGATATCTACAATTTCGACGAGACGGGCTTTTTGATGGGGCTTTTAATGGCATGCGGTATGGTAATTACAAGTACTAAAAGACGTGGAAGACCTAGACAGGCGCAACAAGGTAATCGGGAATGGGTAACAGTTATACAGGTTGTTAATTCGCAAGGTTGGGCTTTGCCGCCATTTATCATCATGGCGGGGAAAAACCACCTTGGTTCCTGGTATCGAGAACATTAATTGCCACCCGATTAGAAGCTCGGTATAAGCCATAATGGCTGGATAACAAACGAATTAGGTTTAGAATGGATTCAACATTTCGACAAGCATATACGAACGCGTACAAAAGGATCGAAACGTCTTCTTATCCTCGACGGCCACGATAGCCACCATTCGATCGAATTCGAAGAATATTACGCGAACCATGGCATTATTACGCTTTGCATACCTGCCCATTCCTCCCATCGGCTCCAACCTTTCGACGTATCCTGCTTTTCTGTTTTAAAGCGCGCTTATTCGTTATACATCGAGAACTTAATACGACGCCATCATACCCACATCGCGAAAGAAGATTTCCTCCTCGGCTTTTACGACGCATTTAAAGCTACCATAACGCCCGATAACATTAAATCTGGATTCGCGAAAGCTGGACTTATTCCATTCGATCCTAATAACGTTTTATCCGACTTGGAAATTCCTCCAGTTATACCTACACCGACCGTCTCCCCGCTTACTTCTGCTGGTTCTATTTCCCCGCCCGCGAAAACCCCTAGAAATATCCGTAAAGCAACAAGACAAAGACGTTATTTGCAAAGAAGGATTAGGAATTACTAGGGTAGTTCGCCAACAAGAATAATTAAGTCGGCTAATCTTGTAACAAAAGGTTACATGTTACTTTTATATAAAGCCACTCTTTTGCGGGAAGAAAACGTCCAATTGCGCGAAACCAACCATACTCTCAGCAAACGCCGTAGGACTAAAAACAAACGTCTCCAGGAAGGGGGAACACTTACTATACAAGAAGGACAAGTTCTTTTGGCCGAAAAGGAAGGGGGTGGTAAAAAAATGCAGCCAACAGCGGATAAAGGTAATCGTCGCAAGAGGGTTGAAACGAAGGAACGGAAGTGTGGCGTCTGCGGCAAGCCCGGACATAATGCGCGTACTTGTGAAGAGGATATAGAGGCGTCTAGCGATGAAGAATCCGATTAATTTGAATTAATTTGATGTGTTGTGGTTGATTAATTTGAATTTGTTGTCGCGGAGTGTGAAAAAGTGTCCGACTCGCTTGTGTGTCCGACTCGCTTGTGTGGTACGTTAACTTTTTTTAAATAAATAAGTGCTAAACTTAAATTTTCGACAGCCTATTACCCTTAAACAAATGATTTAATGAAAGTTTAAAGGAACAAAGTTAAATTACGCCATCCTCGATAAAAGGTTTAGGGCTATTATTAAAGCTTTCTAAGAATTTAGGTATTACCTTAAGGGAAATTTCTACCAGGTTAAGGTATATATACTAACCATAAAAACCTTACTTACGTTACTATTACCAGAAAACTAACAGAACGATAATTACGGTATGCCGAAAAGCTAATAAAGTACGACTTTAATATTATTTATCAAAAGGGGTTAAAAAACGGTAAAGTAAACGCGTTTGGCCGAAGACCAGATTTCGAAAAAAAGGTAATTAAAGTTAACCACCAGATTTTCGATATTACGCCGGAAGGATATCTGCAACCACGACAGATAATAACAATTAAAACAGTACCCCCTAACTTATATCAGAAAATCTAAGAATATAACGACAACTTACTTAAGAACTAAAAAATGAAAGGAACATAAGTTCCGGAAGAATATTATGAAATATTAGTACGAAATATATACGAATATTAGTTACACGGATACTTAGGGATCCATAAAACCTTAAAACGATTATAACGTAACTATTATTTTTTAAAAATAAAATTAATAATAAAGAAAATAAGATAATAATATTACATTTATGATCAGGCAAAAACTTGACAATATAAATTATACGGAAAATTATATCTATTACTAATCAGAAAGTAATTATGTGATTTAGTTACTTTCGACTTTATTACTAAACTTTGGTTATTAAAATATCTAGTTACGGGTATATACTACGATAGCAGTTTTGTAATTGTTAATTAATTCACAAAGTTTTGCTATTCTTATTATATAAAAAGTATATAACGGCAAAATAAATCGCTTATATCTTTTTAACATATAATTTAAAAATAACGTACCATATAAGCGAACGGTTCAAATAAGCGAACGGTTCAATTTTGTTAACATTTTAACCATCTAAATTTATTCGTCTATTACTTAAGATTAAAGTTATGGAACGTATTATAAAAGAATTTAGAATAAACTTAATTATTTAGGTTAAAAAACAAAACCGAAAACTTAGTTTCAAAAATCTTAGTTTTATGTACGATGTTGCCCATACGACCTTGCAGGCCCGATATAAAGGTAAACGCGCCCAAGTCGATACTGTTATTAATTCGCGAAGATTAACGGCGACCGAAAAGAAATCGATTGTCGATCGAATCCTTCACCTCGATACGCGAGCGTTTTCTGTCCGGTTTTAATACGTTGAAGATATGGCGAATTTACTGCTTACCTAACGCGTTGCGATACGCGTCGGGGTTAATTAGGCGTCGAACTTTATTAAATGGCAAAAAAACCTTTAAATGCGTCTTAACCGAAAGATTGATTATTAAAGGATATTATCTAAAGATCCAGAGGTATTTCGCAAATAGTTTAAGTTTATTCAAATTACAATCGCAAAATACGGTATCGCAAAAAAGGATATTTATAACTTTAACGAAACGGGCTTTTTAATAGGATTTTTATGGTATCGGGTATGGTAATTATAAGCGTTGAAAAAAGTAAAAAACTTAGATAATGCTAATAAGGTTATCGGGAATAAGTTATAATTATTTAGGTTATTAATTCGTAAAATTACGCTTTGCCGTTATTCATTATATTGGCGGGGAAAATCTACCTTAGTTTTTAATATTACCATAACCTATTATTAGCCGATTAAAAAGTTGGTATTAGTTATAATGGCTAGATAAGAAACGAATTAAGTTTAAAATAAATTTAACATTTTAATAAATATATACGAACGCGTACGAAAAGTACCAGACGTCTTTTTACTTTCGACGGTTACGAAAGTTATTATTCGATTAAATTCGAAGAATATTGCGTGAATAACGGGATTATTACGTTTTGTATGCCCCCGCATTTTTCTTATCGGCTTTAACCTTTTGACGTTTCTTATTTTTCGTTTTAAAACGCGCTTATTCGCTTTATATTGAAGGTTTAATATAACGTTACCATACTTATAATGCAAAAGAAGGTTTCCTTACCGGTTTTTACGTCGCGTTTAAAGCTGTTATGATATCCGATAACATTAAATCCGGATTTGCGAAAGCTGGACTTGTTTTATTCGATCTTAATAACGTTTTTTCGAATTGGAAACTCCAGTTATACCTATAACGACCGTCTCGCCGTTTACCTCCGCCGGTTTTACTTTTTCCCCTTTTGCGAAAACCCTTAAAAATATCCGGAAAGTAACGAAATAAGGACGTTACTTATAAAAAGAGATTAGAAATTATCAAGGTAGCTCGCCAATAAGAATGGTTAAATAGGTTAATTTTTTAACAAAAAGTAACTTATTACTTTTGTTCGAAGTTACTTTTTTTCGGGAAGAAATAGCCCAATTGCGCAAAACGAATTACATCTTAAGTAAACGTCGGAAAACTAAAAATAAACGTCTTTAAGAACGAGGAACACTTACTATATAAGAAGGATAAGCTCTTTTAGCCGAAAAGGAAGGTAATGGTAAAAGAATACGGATCATAGCGGCTGAAGATAATCGTCGTAAGAGGGTTAAAACAAAGGAACGCAAATGTGGCGTTTATAATAAGCCCGGATATAATACGCGTACTTATAAAGAAGCTATAGATACGTTTAACGAAAACGAATCCGATTAGCTAAATTGATTAATTACGTTGTAATTATTTTATTTGAGTTTGTTATCGCGGAGTGTGAAAAATTAGACCGTTCGCTTATTTGAACCGTTCGCTTGTGTGGTATGTTCATACGGATTATTAACGGAAATTATTTCAGATAAAGAAACGACATTTATTTCAAAATTTTAGCAAGGACTTATAACATAGCTAGGCCTAAATAAATGGATAAATAAAAAAAACCAACCAAATATTGGAAACCTATTTACGATGCTATATTAATTACAAACAAAACGATTAAGTCCAAAGGTTACTTATCGCGTAATTATCTTACAATACCAGTTACTATGAAAGCATTAAAATAACTTTAACAAATGCCAATTTTAGTTTTATACTAAAAATTTATAAAGATAGGCGCGAAAACCCTGTTAACGTTAAAGCAATTCTTATATAAGAATAATTTAAACAGTTATACGTAAAAATAAACCCAAAACTTAAATTCGTACGTAATTAAATAAAGAAATAGTATAACTAAAAAAGGTTAAAAGGGTTAACCTTTTAAAAAGGAAAGATAGTTTACCTAGCTACCAAAAACATCTAAATTAAGCGATTAAATAAAAAACTTAGCTTCGAATATATCGGACTATATATGATTATCAAGAAAACTTTAAAAAATAACTATTAATTGAAGTTATTACCTAAAGTTAAACTTTATTTAATCTTTTACGTTTCCTTACTTAAGTTAGCTGTAAATATTATTAAAGTTATATAAGACACGAAAAGGAAATAAAAAAAGATATACCGACATATAAAGCAAAAAGGATTTTGGACATACGAAAAAGGAATGGATTTATTAAGTACTTAATTAAATGGAAAAACTACCTAAATTCTGAAAACACTTAAAAATCCGCCTAAAACCTTATAAACGCCTAACGCCTGTTACAGAGCTTTTACGAGTAATAACGGAACCGCCGTAATTAGCAGTCGACCAATTAATAGGCTTAAACCAGTCGACCGGATCTGCGACCTGGCTTAACGTAGCCGCAGTAATTGTTACCTCTAATTATTTTTGCTTCTTTTTTAAACGTTTAAACTTTTTCATGATTTCCGTACCCTTAATACCACGACGAAGCATTTCGATACCCCGACGACGGAAAAGCCATTTTTGTTTCTGCAAACGATTAAGTTTGTTAGTAACGGCCCGTAATATTTTTCGAACTTATTCCTCCTTTCTTTTTAAACGATCCTTTTTATTAAAAAGTTTTTGATGTTCCGTTTCCGAAGGCCCAGAAGTATTATAAGGACCATCATAACGAACGTACCGTACACATTTTACGGAATTACGGGCAACCTTATAGTTTATATCTTCCTTTTCGTAATGAAAATAAAAAGGCATATTAAAGTTAAAACGTTTAATGCGTGTTAAAAAAACGAAAGCGTTAATACGTTAACGAAAACGACGTTTTTTAATTTGACCCGATATAATGAATATAAAAAGGAAAGCTTACTTACCAACAAATTAAAAAAGGTTCGTTCCGGGGGTTTTAAGCTTCATAAAACTTTGATAATCCGTTGTATGTTCACGATTTCCTAATTGCATTTACCGTAAATCTTATAAGTTAAGAAATAACTTAAAATATTTAAATTATTATTTAAGAAAAACTTTTATTAAACCGTTGATAGGTATTTGCGTTATAAATAAGTAAGTTATATTAAATAATTCCCGGCTTTTACCTTTAACGGAGTTGTATATTTTGCGTATTTACGTAATCCAGCCGAATATTAACCCTTTCGTTTTCGCTTATTACTAATTTAATCCCCTATTAATTATCGTAAAAGATGTTTTTAGCCTAACTTAATTTTAGCTTTAAATCTCGAAATAAGCCTTTAAAAGTAATAACCTTTATTATAAAGGTCGTTATTATTACTTAATAAATTACTTTTCATATAATCGGTTTTCCGAAAAAGGTTATTATATAACTTTAAAAAGATTGCCGTATTTTAAAGTTGTTAGCAAATAACGCGTTTTTTGCGATTAATAAAGCTTAGGCTTTCCCGTGTGCACCCCCGTATACGATCGCGAAAAACCGTATATGGAATAGGTAACGGATTATCCTATTAACAACTTTAATATACTTAATTAATAGGTTACTTAAAAACTTTAATAATAAAAATATAGCAAAAGTTACATTTGGACGAATTATTATTGCAATATACAGAATAAAGTCCCTACGTTTTTAATAGTTTTAACCTGCTTTTTGGAAGTTGTTCCGTTGTTAGAAATAAGCTTTTTAATCCTTAGGGGGGTTGGTAATATAAAAACGTCGTTTGCTAACCTAAAGCGAGTTCCAATCTTTTCGATATAAAAGTTATAGGTTAAAATAATCTGCCTTTTTAATTTATTACGCATTACTAGAATACTTAGAAACCAGTTTACTTCGCCTTAATTTTTAAACTCGTACGTTTTCTTTAACTTAAGAATTAATATATTAATTTCAGATTAATGTTTTCGGTAATGGAAAACTAATAAATAGTTTACGAAAAATATAAGAACGACCGTACATTATTTGTTATAAAACAGGTACGGCTTTTTTAAGGATAAAGTAACTCTTAATATTTATAAGGTGGAAGAAATTTCCGATACCATAGCAAAGGTAAATCTTTAAGCTTATATAAGGCGTTTTTAAGTTCCGTATATATACTGCTTTTTTAAAGCTTTTTGGAAAAGCGCAGATTACTATAAGCTACCCCTTACGAAGAGCGTTTAGAAAGGTTATTATTACGTCGTACTAACGAGCTTCCAGGTTTTGTTTAATAGCTATAGTTACAACGGTTTTAAAGGACTTAGATGCAAACGTAACAACGTACGTATTAATAATCGAATCGGTTTTCTAAAAATCGTTACGTATATGAATACGTAATTTGCAACGTTCCAGCCAGTCATCTTTCTTAAATTTCTATATAAATACCTATTTAGTTAGAATTAGCTTAAACTTAACCTGTATAATCGGTATCTCTTTTCATATTCCGCGTTCCGTAAGCGCCTTAATTTCTATTTTAGCATTTCTTTTAAAGGCGTTACCTAACGGGTATTTTTCGAAATCGTTTTAATACTTCGACGGCTTGGCTTTCAGTTAATCCTCATAAATCTTAAGTTTACTTAATGCAATGTTTAACCGTTCAGCTTATTTTTGTAACGCCCTTACCACGAATATTACATGGAAAGTATACAGCTTTTTATCTTCTTATTTTGCTATATATTGTAATAACGGAAATAAATAAATAATATCCTTTTAATTTCGATTTAAGGCCAGATATATTTTATTATTCCTAAAAATTACCATAACGTTTACCGAATAAGCGTTACCGTTTACGGTACCATTAAGGTTTTCCCGTTTCCGTAGCCTTTTACTTTTGCGAGTAGGTGCTTATAATTGTTTTCCCTTACTTTTTTGGATTTACAAGCATAAGGGGCAAGGTTTTCCTAATTACCGGTTCTTTCTTTATTTATTAGAATCCCGAGCCTGATTCTAAATAAGGACAAATAGGCTGATTTACCTATGGGCCCCGTTAAGTGCATTTCCTAGAAGGCTTTCTTTATGCTATCTTCCTTCTGAATAACCTACCGAAATTCCGTAGGCTTAATACTTTTAGCTAACGGTTAAGGCTCGCTTTTTTAAACGCTTCCTTAAACCTTATTTTCCGGATTAGAAATATTGTCAAGGATTAAAAGTTTACATTAACTTTAGCTTTACCTCTAAGCTTCCTTATTCTTAAATCTTAACCTTTCGGTTAGCTATTTATCAACTTTTTAAGCTGAGAAGTAACGCTTTCTACGATTTTTAAAGTTCTGTAATTATTACGAAAGCCGTTTTATACGTTAATTATATTAAAAACTGAATCTTTTTTAGGAATTCTTTTAAAGATTTAAAGCTTTTTTGCAAGCTTCCGGTTTATGGCTAAGGCGGACTTTTTTCCTTTTACTTCTTTGGTTAATATAAAATGTTTTCGTTAAAATTAACGTTACGCGTAATGATAACGGTACGAAGTTCGGGTACCTATATTTGGTAGATATTAGAAATTCGGTATCTTACGAAATAACCGATATAAGCTTTCGGTTTTACTTTAAATGCTTGCTTTTGTTTTCCAGCTTTTCGATTTTTTTGTTAACGGATAGGTTCGTGTGCCATATGCGAAAATCCCGGACCAGTTAGGTTTAAGGTTTATAGTAACCGCGTTTATAATAACGGGATCATATTAACGGAAGTATTGCCTAAACTAACGTACAAACATTTTATTAGGTAATAGCAGATCGTACGCGTAACTTGGGCTTATATTATATAGTTATGCTATAGCTTTTACTGTTTTAGGCCAAAGACTTTTAAAAAGGTTTGCTCCTAGCCTTATTCGAAAAGCTTTATTAAATAGCTTTTGGCTTGTTCGTTTGCTTTTTCCTATATGTTTTTTGGTATATAAGGAAGCTGTTTTAAGCTTAATTCCTTTTTCGATATACCATGCTTAATAATTAATAAGTCCGTTTATTACGATCGTTTTAATATTTTTATCCAGCTTGATTTTACAAATAGGGAGCTTGTATTATTTACGTACTTAATATTCGAAGTCTCTGATAAGATGAAACGTCGGTTTTTCTAAACGATCGGCTGTCAAAAGGGCGAAAAGTTTTTCATTATACTTATTTTTGATTACTAGGAACCACCTAAAGTTATTGAACCCTATAAGATAATCGAAATAATTATATATAATATGTTAAAAGTGTTTAAAAGCTCGGCTTTCGGGGGAACGTTTTGATATTATTTCGGAAGCGTTCGTACGAGCATAGCTTTTATATTTTAGACGTTTCGTCCTTTCGATGATAATGTTCCTAACGTTCTTAACACACGTTCTTAACGCCTTAGGTTTTAAGTGCTTGAATCTAAGGTGGTAAAGCTTTTTTGTTCCTATATAAGGGCGTAAGGGATTCTTTAATTACTTTTACCGTTTCTCTTCCTTTTTTTTACTAATCGTTGGAAGTATTAAAATACTTACCGAGTTTTACGAAATTATTAATAGGTTGCTCAAATAAAAGGAAAGCGGTTTATATTTAAGGAAAGCTAGGTTATATACTTAAGTAACTGTCGTAAAAATAACGCTTTTATTAATATTTTCCTTTTTAAGGAAGCAGTTTAAACCGTAATACTAGATCCTGGCTTTTTTTAATAAAGCTTCCGAAATGATGTTAACCTAAAAACCTTTTATTATTATTACGTCCTTAAAGTTAAGGTTATATTATAGCTTTTTAAAAGCTTTTAATAATGCTTTTTTAAATACCCTTTTCCTCGTACCGTTAGTTGGTAGCGAAAAGGATCTCGTTTTTATTATTTGCCTTATAGTTATCGATTAGTATGAGTTGGGATAAAGGGTGCTTACCGAAGTAAATGGTAATATAGATCCCTGGAATAGGGTTAAGGACTTTTAAAGTATAAAGATTAATAAACGCTATAATAATATTATTAAATTACGTATTGTTACTGCCGTTATTATTAATCGTTAATTATTTTGAAAGATTATAGATACACTTTTTTTATTTCAGGAGCTTTATAAACTTTTCGTGAAACCTTTTTTACTTATTAAGCTTAAAGCGTCTGCGGATCTCTTTTTAGTTCTTTTGGTTAAGATGGGTAATTTTTTTAATGGTTAACCCCGTAATCGCCAAGCGCAAAAAAGCGTATTTAAAGGGTTCCTACTTATGGGTCTAATTTAACGTAGTAAGATAAGGATATTTGTGGTTATTTATGGGCTTTTTTTAGTAAAGAACCTGCGTTAAAGTTCGGGGTTACTTCCGATCTGAAAGGTAATTTTTATGATAACGTAGTAAAGATCCAGGGATTTTTGATTTCGGTCCGCAAATTGTTTTTATAGCATATGGCTAAAAATTAGGCCCTAAGTTTTTGTAAAGTTATAGTGGGTTTGCTAAGCGAATTATCCCGTATAAGGATAGTTAACTCCGAATTCGCTTATGCTAATACGAGCCGTTATGACATAAAGCTTAGGAAATCTTTTACCGCGAATATACCTTTAACCTTTTTAAAATTATATGCCTTCGCTTAAGTATAAGCGGAAAACCAGGTCCGGTATTACTAATTATATTTTATGTGGCTTGTTTTTATTAGGCGTAAGGCTTTACGATACTTTTCGCATAGCGTTATAATAATGCTTGACGGTAAGGGAACGAATTAATCCCTTAATTACTTAAAAAGGTTCTGGATAGTTTTCTTTTTTCGGATAACTAAAATGACTTAGACGTTTTTTTTAAAGCTGGCTTTTTATTATTGCGTTAATTTACGTTTAATTATTAATATATTTTGCGTCGATCTTGGAAGCTTTACGTAATTCCTTCCGGATATTAACTTTAAAACGTTTAAGATTTATTTTATATTATTTTTAAGATCCGTAGTTTATAGCTCCTTAAAAGCTTCCGGGGTAGGATTATATTGTTCGATATTAATGTAAGAGTTCTTTTATTAGATTACGGCTTACGCATATTGTTTCTTTCGTTAAACGTTAACTTCCGTAATGTACTTTTCGAATAACAGGAGTTTATGAAAGTTTGTAAAGCGATTAACGTTAGGCGCATTTAGGTTAATAAGGTATCATATACTGCATAAGAAAGCGTTAAAACGTAAGAAAAGGAATTAGTTAAAGTAGTTAAAGTAATTTTTAAGAATTATATTTTTAAAAATAAAATTATCCGATATATTCAAACGTAATAAGGTTTTTAATTTGTAAAAAAGAAGTTGCGATTAACTTAACCGTAATTATCTTGCGTAGTTAGAGCACCGGGCTTATAATTGTTATAGTTAGGCTGATCGCGGGAAAAGGTTGTATAAGGTGTAGGAAGTGTAAATTGTCATGGATAATCTAGGCTCTGGAGAGCAGTGGCTAGGAAGCTCTATATAGAGTGTGGGAGCCCCGGAACAACGTTGTTACGGGGTTTCTACAGCTAGGGGCATTGATGACAAAGCAAGTGACCCCTATTCTGCGACACCATATATATACCAAGTGCAATACGAGACACACACTTAGCTTGCATCAATTTCCAGGAGTTGCTAGTGGTCATGAGTCGACCATCGACATCGTAAGTCCCCTTCGTCCAACGCAGTTCGATTGCATTTTCCTTCATTTTCTCAAAGACCCCGATCTGGGAAAACAGACAGACTGAGGCCAGACAAACAGGATCTGACCAGACTGGGCTAAAACCGACCTCTGCTGTTCGAGAACAACAAATTCGACGTTTGCTTCTTGCGTGGCGTGGGCCATGTAGAAGCCGACAGGCCCTGCGCCGACGATGACAACGCGGAATTTGCCGGTACTCATGGCTACTCGAATGAGTAAATGGACAACTGTATAGGCAAGGAGTAGTGACTATGCGTTAGTTTTTTAATCCTATGCGGGGTCCTGCTTTCCCATGTATAGCATCATCCCCTTCCCAGCTAATGAGCGTCTTTTCCCGGGGAAGACCGCTCATCCATTAGGACATATTTCAAAGTCGTTTCCAAATCTTCTCTCAAGGTTCTCAGCTTGGAACCTCAACACTTGATATCGTATCATGGTATCATACGAGAGGCCAGAATCTGGTTGATTCACCTCATTCCATTGTTGAGAGGTCCCTAATGTCATGCATCGGTTTTATACTTAGGCATACAAACTCTCGAAGGAAGAGGTTGGTATGCATGCTATGTATATGTTGTTCCAAAGTCCACTGTATTCGTCCTTATCTTACGCATCGACTATGCCAACATTCGGCCCATCTCTGACTTTTCACGTGAACTGTATATAGAACAGGGGTTAAACGGTCCGGTCGGCCCAAAGAGACTTTTAGAATCTACTATTCGGGATTACTTTACCATCGCGTGCAATGTTCTCTTATGTCCGGAATTATGTCCAATTGCATCGTCTACCCCTGGTCCTGGTCTCGTCTACCCCCTGTCCTTGCCGCTAAAAAGCGGCCCAGCCGCAGGACAGCCATTGGCTGCGGTTTACCACATACAACACTTATCCCCCCATATTGCATATCGATTGTTGTATCGAATGAGCCCGATATTACCATATCACCCAGACGAATAGAGCCTTCCTGTGGGAGGTCTAATCGGAAGTTGAGGTTCGCCTTGGCCCATTCCGCTATTTGGATTGGACTGTGAGTTGAGGATCATTCCAAGCTGGTGGCATGCCGTTGCCGCGTGAAAGACTCGAAATGCTCTGGGGAGAATAACCAAACAGTTGAACACAGCATAACATCGAGTGATTCGACTCATCGCACAGAGAACGCGCGCCGCGATACACAGTGGCATGTGGTTGCTAGAGAGGGGAATTGGAATTAGGATATCTAAGAAGAAACTATCAACTACCCATCACAGGCACCATGCAACCCTCCTGAAAATATCTTCACATGTGTCTCCCCACTCGAACCGCAATCATGTTCAGCCTCGCAAACTAGAAATAATATCTCCGACTTGGGCGAACGCGAGTTCGTCCAATGTTTCCTGGTACAGCTGCTTGTCAAGCTTCTCTCCCTCGGGTCTGTACACTATAGGAGCCATTCTACCAACCATAGTAATTAGCAATCTAACCCACGTTGCGGAATGCAGAACTCACGCCTGAACCTTGCCATCTTCTAGATACTGACCGTGCGATTCTTCGCCGTGTTTTACAGCTGCATCAGTCAGTGCCCGGGCGCCGATATGAGCGTCGCGAGCGAAGATGAGCTCCAAGATCTTCAACAAGAAGCCAGTAAAAGTGCCGCTGAACTCATTAACTAGGCTTGACTTGCACAGACCCGGGTTTGGGGCATTGATGACGGCCACGGACGGGGGAATGCGCTTGACGAGCTCCGATATCCATAGCTGACCCAGCAGCTTGGACGTGGCATAACGGTCCTGGATGTCGAACAGCTCAGGCTTATCCAGGTTGGCCAGGATGGGGAACGGTTCCCTCTCCTTGAATGTGGTCCATGACGCGGTGTCGGACGAGACGATAACCAGCCTGCCGGGATGTTGAGGCGAGTTCTTCTCCTTCAGTATTGGCAGCATGAGAATTGTTAGCAGGGCCATAGAGAGAAAGTTGATCTGCACACTCTCCTCATGGCCGCTGTACTTATTATTCTCGAAGTTCTTCTTGGAAACGCCAGCATTGTTAATAAAGATGTTGAGACGTTCAAGTGTCTTGGTACGCTCGGCAAATGTCGTGATGGACTCGTAATAGGACAGATCGAGCTTCCAGACCTCGACAGATATCTTTTTCGAAGTTCTCGTAGCGAGCAGCGTCTTCTTTGCAGCCTCGCCCTTGGCCTCGCTACGTACTGCGAGGATGAGCTTGCTGAGGCCGAGATCGAGGAGTTGTTTAGCGCATTCGAATCCGAGGCCACTGTTGGAACCTGTGATGACGGCCGTATGACCAGCGAGGTCAACTTCCTTTCGCGTCACTAGAGATGGCTTGTGAAAGAGCTGGCGTTTCATGAACGCTCCTTGAGTAGCCCGCTTCTCGGGGTCGATATCGAAGGCGGGTGCCATGGTTTCAGCTAATCGAACGACTAAGTAGAGAGAACCAACTGTTCAACACTTTCAATGGAGAGGTGAAATCGTTCGATGAGCGGATTTTGTCTCCGAGTCCGGATGATGAGAAGGATATCACGTACTTGAGTGTAAACTGCTGGAAACATACGAAGCCACTGGAACTATCTAAATCATCACTCTGTTCTGTTTTGTAGGGCGATGCGAACGGACTTAATTTAAATTCCGCCAGACAATCAGCGAGAAGATATTTACTGACTCGCCTTCCAAGGTGGGTTGGCATTGTTGTATATGAACTGATAGGAGAATTAAAGGGGGCCCAAGTACGACTGTGCATATCGTAAAAGCGAGACTTATTGGGTAATGAGATGGATTACGTAATG
The DNA here is from genome assembly GCA_004154915.1 of Monosporascus ibericus. NCBI lineage: Eukaryota > Fungi > Ascomycota > Sordariomycetes > Xylariales > Monosporascus > Monosporascus ibericus. Next base: position 28,716 of record QJNU01000124.1, on the reverse strand, counting down.
CAATGCCTGTTGCTGGCATGTAAGAAAATCCGGGGATAGGTCGTTCAACGCACCCGAGTCACCATTTTTACTGTAGTACTACCACTGGAGTCTGCACCCTTCTACAGCATGACTACTTACTTTGGTAATCCGACGCTCTCCGCGTGTGTAGGGGGACCTACGGAAACGCGCGCCCCTGTATGATATGGCGATAAGCTGTTCGGATTTTATGCAGACACCCCCTGAGCTGGGCAATCAGGGCATAAAATGCAGGAATCTGAGCATCCCAAAATGCACAGTCCTAGCCGTGTTCTAGTCCAACTACAATTCTACTCTCGACTAGGTTATGCAGTTCAACCGCCATGGACATCGCTGGGCACGCGTTCGTTATGGGAGGTAGGCTTACCAGCCGCTTGGGTGAACAAACCAAACCCCAGCAAGCTGACTATTACCGAGCCAGTGGCGTTGGCAAGGCTTGTGCCTTGGCTTTTGCCATGGCTTTTGCCAAATTCGGGGCCAGCGCTGTCGTCGTTGCTGACATAGATCTCGAAGCGGCCAAAGCCCGTTACCACCGAGTGCATGGCTATCTCCGAGATTCACAACTTCTGGGCCTAAGCTATTCGTCTTGACCTTACCAGTGATGAGTCAGTCGCTGCGGCCATCTCAGATGCGGTCCGTCACCTGGGACGTATCGACTACTGCATCAACAGCGCCGGGGTAAGTACGGGTTGCAGATTCGAGGCTTACACGCGCTAATCATCCTTACCCAAGTTCGGCGTCCAGTTGGTGCAAGAAGTCACAGAGGCCGACATTGACGAATTCAACAACATGTACAAGGTGAATGTTACCGGAACGTTTATTGTGCTGCGTGCCATGTCGGCCGACATGAAGGCGCAGGAGGCTCTTCCTATCGACCCTTCATCTCCGGCTGGCGGAACCACCCGCGGAAGCATTGTCTGTCTGGGATCGGTATCTTCCTTCGTTGCAACACCAAAGATGGTACAGTACACAGCTGCTAAGCATGCGGTCCTAGGTCTGACTAAGAATGCGCGTTCGTATCGAAACGTCCCCACTCCCTCCTTTTGCGATTTTGTTGTTGACACGGGTCGAGCCCTTGATAACGCAGCTTATGGAGTGCGCATTAACAGCGTCTACCCATTGTGAGTTGATACGCCAATGGTACGCAAGGCTTGCTAGGAAACCTAGGCTTCAGCTGACTTGGCTAATTATATCGACGCGGTGTTACTTGTTAACGAAGTCGACGTATGAATGTGGGATAGGTCGCCGGCCGTGCAGGAATGGACACAGGTAGTTCCGAATTGCATCGATTGTCATAATTAAGAGCTGACCATATATAACGCTATTGCTAGCAACGCAATAGCGGCATCTCTCTTGCGACATTAATCATAGTTCATTCTACGCACCCCGTTCTACCCGATGCTTGAGGCTGGTCTTGGCGGGAGAAAGAGTGCTGGATCCCGCCCGGAGAAATAGATCTATTAAACATAAGCTTTCACCTGATCCTCAGTCCAATCCCAGAACTTCTTCGTGCCACCAGTTCCCCCCTCAGCCTCAGACTTTGTTGCTTTAACCAAGTCGTCCGTGATGGGATAGAACCGGCCAAAGGGAATGACTTTCGCAATGGTTAGCCGACATCGCCGAGAGACTTTGCCCAAGAAGAGCATGGGTCGACTTACCCCAACTTCCCGATTTCTCCAGTGTCACCTGAGGAGACAGTGCTGCGAACAGCTGCGTACAAGCTCCCTTCAGAGGTGGATATCCCACTACTTTTGCCACTAGCCTGATGCTTAAAGGCTGGTCACGAGCAAGCTCCGAGGTGAGATTGCCTGGGTTTAGCGGAATGCTGACGATACCGTCGGGGAAGTGCCGCTTAGCATATTCAACACCCAGCGCCCATGTGCCGGTCTTACTGATGGCGTATCGGAGATTAGAGGGCTTCTTGATGACATCGCCCATGCCGTTCACGTCGATCCCGACATCCTTCTCGCCGTACATTTCGGTCGCGAAGGAGGACGGCCAGGTGACGCGAACCGAGTTTGCCGGCTCGGACTTGGCCGTTTGCACGAGGAGGGGGGTAAGCAACTTGGTGAGCAGGAAAGTGCCAATGCAATTGACACCTACATTCAGCTCATAGTCCTGAGCGGTCGCCGGGGGCGGCTGTGTATTGCCCGTCATGACACCTGCATTGTTGAAGAGCACGTTTAGCTTCGTTTCCAGCGAGAGGAAATGCTGAGCCGACTCTTTGACCAAGCTGAGATCGGCGAGGTCGAGGTGCAAATACTTTAGCTCTCCTTTGGATGAAAGCACTGTTTGCTTGATGTGCGCGATCGCATCCTTAGCCTTTTGCTCCGAACGAGCCGCGATGTAGACTTTGGCATTCTTAGCGTAGATTATCCGGGCAATTTCTTTTCCAACCCCAGTGTTGGCGCCAGTCACGATATAGACCTTCCCCTGGAGACTGGGAATGTCCTTCTCCGTGAACTGGGGCGAAGAAGGATGGAAGTTTGTCCAAGCCGTCGAGAGAGGAGGGGCCATGATGTACAATGGATAGTAGATGGTGGAGGAGCCGGAGGGTACTAGAGGGAAAAGTGAGTTCCAAAGAATGGTAGGCGGATGATAGATGCAATAGGTGGGAGAGGCAGAAGCCAGCTATTGGGTGGTGCCGGGCTCAGCATTGAATTGATCGAAGGAGAGGGGGATCAATTGCTGGCAAAGAGCAGGGGAAGGTGTGTGCCAAGGTCGCACAGCAGCCCTAGGCGGTTAATTTTAATTACAGTACACACTTGTTATCCAAGCAATTCGTGGCTTCATGATGGTACTTTCCAAGCACCTAAAGAAGGACACCGAAAGGTTGCTCGGCACCGTAGTATAGAGGACGTAGCCCAAGCCGAATAAGACCAGAATCAATATGCATGCATCTCCGCATTCCTGAGTCATATTTTGTCAGTTTGTTTATTCGGCGTCGGAGTCGGGAAACCCTTGCAAGTGTTTGACACAGGAATATGTCGTTGGTGCGACTTGCATATCGGCCACTAGTTCTCAGAGGCATATACGGAGTATGCAGAGCCAATGAAGCGCCTGTAACCTGGGATAACTGGAATTGTCACAGTTAGGCTGATCGCGAAAGTATTGGATGGAAAGACCTTTCCAGGTCTAGATCTGTACGGGTAAGCGTATACGCAACTATAGACGTCATATATCTTTTCTAGAGCCTTCCAAGCTCGTATTAACAGCTATGACGTTATACACAACACCCTTGGAATCCTCGGGTCCTGACGAATATAAATATAGCTATAACTTCTAACTAGGTCCTCTGTTTAGCTAGTTATTAAGACATATAAATCACTGAACACTATTCTGCCTCCTCCTGCTTTCACCTCATTTCTGCTACGACACCTGCTGAGAATTCACTTGTTCTCCTTTGAGCCTACCCTATACATTTTTACATACTAATTCATCCGGGGTAACCTCATTACTCCCTATAGGGTAACCTCATCTACTGTCCATTGACCTCCTAGAGAAAGAAGGTTGTATAAGGTGTGGGAAGTGTAAATTGTTATTAATTATTTAGGCTTCAGAGAGCAGTGGCTAGGAAGCTATATATATAGTATGAGAGCGCCGGAATAACGTTATTACGGAGCGCCTACAGTTCCTAGGGGCTTTGATAACGAAGCAAGTAACTCTTATTTTGCGATATACTCCTTATATAAAGGGGAAATGCTCCTTTAAATTTAATATGCGCAGTTTTATATAATCATGAGATTAATGTATTAATAAAAGAAATCACAGTATAAGTAATATAAGTATTAGGTATAATAATAAAGGAGTAGGCCGTATATGTTTTAAGTAATTTAGGGAACATAAGTTTTACGCGTTCCCTTTTTTTATCGCTTTTAATAACGGGGTAATGAAAAGTAGGTCCGTACGATTTACACGCGTACATATTTGCTGTTTTCGTAACGTGATAACGTTTGTTCTTTATTTCTTTCGTTTTTTCGTTTTTAATAATACTTTGTTACAGAAACAAGGGTTCCTGTCTCTAAGAGACCTACTTGAGGCCTAGTATGGACCTGTCTCGGCTAAATCACGGGTAAGAAGGCGTGGCCTTTCTGGTGATTTAGGTAATTTAAGTGATCTGGATCAGATTATATAGATTATACAGATCCATGATATATTTATTAAAAGATAATTGGATATATAGGAACCAAGATTCTTATGTAAATAGCACTTACTTAAATTTCGTTTTTTAGGAATTAATTTAAGATTATAATTAAAGTTAGGCGTTTTTTATTATGGGAAGAATCTTTAAACCTTTTTAACGATTAAACCTTTCTTAAAATATTTTTTACCTTATTATTACCTACATATTAAAACTTTGTTTTTGGATATTACTTATACTTTTATATAAATATATAATAAGTTTATTATATTTTAATAATTCCTTAATTAATAACCGACGGATAATTTTAAACCTAATTAAATATAAGCTTTTTTAAATTTAATAAGGATGATATTATAAAACGACGTTTAAAAGATAAATAATATACCCGATGCTTATTATAAGTTAATAAAGGATTAAAAACCAGATTAAATAATTTATCTTTTATCGAAAAGGTTCTTTAATTAATTAATTATATTATACTTTTTATGACCCGAAGTAAGCGAAATCTTTTTTCCTTTTAAACTTAATATCCAACCCCGGATTTAAAGACTATTATTGAGGTTTAAGGAAATTTGGAAAAAGGAGAAGACCGAAAGGTCCAGAAACCGTAAGGCCGAAAGGGAAAAGAAAAAAAGTTTTCCCTTGAGGAAAAAATGGAAATGCTATTACGTAAAATCCAAACATTAGAAAAAGATAGGGAAAAAAGACCTTAAGCTTTTAAAAAAAGGATAACTTAATTTACTTAAAGAATAAAGGAAAAAACCTTAATACCTTTATTATTCGGCCTTAATTAATATCGCGAAGTTATTATCTTATTTTCCAGCTATTATAAAATACCGGATATTAAAGGTTATAAATTGATTATTCCAAAGTTTTACAATAAAATTATAAATATAAAAAGAGTTTTTATTTAACTTAAAACTCACTTTAAGTTTTACCAAATTCTTTTAATAAAAGATTATTAAAAAGTAATAGTTATTTTTTAGTTATTTATTAAATAAGTTTTTTTATAATTCGAATTAATTATAAAACATTACTTAGAAAATTACCCCGAAAAATCCCAAGATATTATTAATTATATCTTTAACGATTATGGATATTTTAAAGACCGAATACGAACTATATTTAAAAACGTACGTAAAAAATAATACGCGGTAAAATAATTATACCCTTTTTTATTAAACCAAATGAACGATAAAATATACGATAGAATCTAACCGCTAGGCCGCAATTTTTAATTTACCAAAAAGCGCGTTACTTTATATTTTTTAAGATAATTTAAAACCTTAAGTTAATGATAAAATATATATAATACTTAAAATAAGATCTTTTAAGAAATATACCGATAAAGTAATTATTATTAACTGACGTACCTTTAACCGGTATGTCGAAAGAAAAGGAATTAATAAACGAAATAACGATAAAGGTTTTAGCGGCCGAATTAAAAAAAACAAAAGTAAGTTTTAAAAGGAACCAAGTACTACATCGAAAAAGCTTAAGAAAAATAAGTCCGAGATAAAATGTTTAGACTAGAATAAAAAGAGATATTTTAAAAGCAAATATCGCTTTCCCGTAAAAAGAAACTCTAAAAAAGAAGGGATTTCTTAACCTTGAAAAAAGTTAAAGCGGTTAAATAAAAAAACCGACAGTAAGGTAAAAAAGGAAAAGAAAAAAGGTTTTCGACTTTTTTTCAGCTAAAATTTATTATTATTATCATTATTATCCAAAACGATATCTTAAAGTACGAGGATTACCCTATTTACTAGGACTTTAAGGCTAAAGCTTACAAATATCACCACGGATAAACGGCTTCCAGGATAACTATAAAGTTAGAATACCTTTATCATCTTAACATATCTTAATATAAGATACATAACGAAAATAGTCAGTTCCGACCCGACGTTAGCAACCACAGATAATTATCCCCGGAGCTTTACGAGCTTTTTAAATATACGGTATACATTAGATCTCGAGTAAACCAGCATAAATTATTACATTTTACCGCTTATTATTTTAATAATTATTTCGTTTATTTTAAAGTTAAAGAGAATAATAATTTCTACCCTAAATTAAATAAAGAAATATTTACCGAACTAAATAACGAATGCAAATATATAAAAGTTTCCCGATAGCCAAAATACCTTAAGTTTTGTTATTTACATCCTGAATTAAAATAAAATTAAAAGGTTATATCGTAAGGATGTTTATGTTATTTCCCGATGCTTTATAATTAACATAAGTTTCTAGATATGAGAATACCTTTTTCGAAGGTCCATATTTTTAACACTATAATTCGAAAGATACAAAACCAGAAGTCGAACTCGGAAAAAATAATTAACTTCGAATATTAGTTGGGTAAAAAGAAATAGTATAAATGTATAAATAATCATTATACCAAATACGTTATAAAGAGAGCCCGAAAATAAAAACGCCTTTTCGTAAGTAAAAGATAATGGTTAAAAAATGTTAAAAGCCTTTGAAATTAAGGTATCGAAAAGCCCTAATTTATGAAACCTTATGTAAAGCAGTAAGGGGATTACGTAATTAAATCGAAATTCATTTTTAATATAAAAACAAAACGTTTAAAGCCATATTCGACTTAAGGGCCGAAAACAACTTTATCTTTTCCGCGGCAGTAAAAAAATATCAAGTTGGTTAAAAATATAAGTTAAAGTTTTACAAGTTACGTACAGTAAATGGAAACCTATCAAAATATAAGAATAAACGAATTTTACGAGAAATTAAAAAAATTTCCCGTTTGGATCCAAGGACACCAAGAACGAATTTCGTTGGACATTGCCGACATTTCTGGATACGATATCATCTTGGAAATGCCATGGTTTAGGTCTAGCAATTTACATATTAACTGGAAACACCAAATACTTTCCTAAACAAAAAAAAAAAATGCCACCTAAGGAAAACGATTAAGAAATCTATTATGCTGGTAAAAAAGTACAAGTTTTAAATTAAGTCTAAACGGTACTACCTAAATACCAAGGATTTAAAAGATTATTTAAGAATAAAGAAAACTACTAATTATTACCATATGGTTAATAGGATACCCGAATACTTATTAAAGAAAAATACCATCCCAAACTTAATAAAATTTACTATATAAACCTTAAAAAGTTAAAAACCTTATAGAAAATTATTTAACTTAACCTAAAAAAGAATACATTCGACCTTTTAATTTTCTTATTAAGTATTCCGTCTCTATAATAATAAAAACCAAAAATAAAAAGTAAGAAATTAACGAAAACGGAAACTTAATTTTTTTTAAAAGAAATCGATTATAAATAGCTAAATAACATTACGACCAAAGATGGATACCCCTTAACTCTTATAAACACATTAAAAGAAAATGGTAACAAAACAAAGTAATTTATTATACTCAATCTTCGAAACTGTTACTACCGTATAGAAATAGCCAAAAAGAAAAAGGAATAAAAAACGGTATTTAAAACGATACACGGACTTTACGAATACCGAATAATACCTATGGAACTTACTAATATTTCCGCTAGTTTCCAACGCTTAATTATAACTACCTTACGAAAATTTCTGGATAAGTTCGTATTCGTTAACCTCGACGATATTCTTATTTACTTCGAAATTTTTTAAAAAATACAAAAAGCATATAGCTTAAATACTTAAAACCTTAAATAAGGCGAATATCCGAGTTAACCCAGCCAAAAGCGTATAGCATACGCAAAAATTAAGTTTTCTAGGATATACACTTACCCCCGGCCAAATTCAGATTTAACGCTTTAAGATAAAAACAATTAAGGATTGGCCTATCCTTAATAAAATAACCGTTACCGGTATCAGATAAATCTTAAGATTTACGGGTTACGTACGCGGCTTAATTAAGGGATACGGCAATATAGTTGAATTATTAACGAAACTTATTCCCTAAAAATACGAAAAAGGTATTCCAAATTTTAAGAGACATAATTACTAATAAACCCATAATAAGATTACTTAACGAAAATAAAAAAAGATACCTAAAGATAAATACTTTAAACTACGTATTAAGTACCGTCTTACAATAGCTAAAAGATAACGACAAGTAATATTTAATAACTTACTACTGAAATGGTGCAGGGTGTAGAGCCGGGTACATGGCTTTGCCGATTAATTAGTCATCACTAGTCATGTATTTTTAGGAATTCATTTTTCGCTGGGCGCAACCTCAGAAAGACTAGATACTTATTGTCGCTACATATATGAATTTAATATTACATAATATAGTTTACGTTGCTTTTACTATCTTTTAAACCGCGAGTTTAATCGTGATATTTCTTTTTAATTATGTATTGATTAGGACCAAATCACCCCGTCCTAATTCATTTGGCTGCTAATGTAAGGAAACTGGCTTTAATTAGCTACCGAGGTAATTTGCGATTTCCGATTATTAAATAGAAGGAATAAAGTTTTAATCAAAATGAGATTTCGATTATGATTACGGTTACGATTACGAACATGACGATTTGATAACGATGCACGAATTCGACGATTAAGAAAAAGATAAGGTTTTACGATAACGCCGCGATTTCTTTTACGATTAATAAGAAAACTACTAAATTAAAATTACGATATTTTATTTTGAGATACGGTTTTATTCGAAAGACGATAAAGGAATATAAATACGGAAAGCAACCGGTTTCGGAATATAGATTAATTACCCAAGTTTTAAACCGATTACGTAATTTAAAAGATAAATTATATTATATAAATATTAACATAGCAAGATTAAGATCACGAAACATTTTAATAAAGGTTATTAAAATTATAATTACGTCGCTGGTAACGTAACTATTCGGATTTTGATTAATTAGATAATAAGTCCGACGTTAAGATTAACGATATAAAATAAGTTACGAATTTAGGTAAGAAAAGGATTAAGACTGTAAAATTATTAGTATTACAGACGAAAAAAAAAGGACGAAAACGAATTAATATTCCCTATCATAATGCAAAAATCAAGAATAAGATAATAAATAACATATTTTAGACTTTGCTAACATTAATCGGATAGCATCTTATCTGGTTATTATTAAAAGGTATTATTTAAGATCTGCTACGTTTAGTCAGCCTTAATATTAAAGTATTTAGGTTGGTAATAAAGGTATTAATAAGTAAACTAAAGAAAGCCGAATTTAATCTGGGCCAGAAAAGATACGTTAATTAAGATAAGACGGTTAGGATAAATAGTAAAAGGAAAAGGCTACCTATTTCTTTATTTTTTAAAAAAGGGAAAGTATATTTAAAACAGGCATTACGGATAGTTATTTAGTTTATACCTAAATATATTCCCGTTAACCCGGTACCTTAAAACTTAAATAATTTCAGGATTGGTAGATTTAATTAGTTTAAGATAGGTTCTGGCAAGTTTGTTAAAAACCCGTTAAAGCTTTTTAAAATTATTATTTAAGCTGAACGATAATAAGGTCTATTACTTGTACCGGAATTCCTTATTCTAAAAAGAAACTAAAATTTTGCTTTAGATATTATTATTTAAGAACGTACCACACCAGCGAGTCGGACATACCAGCGAGTCGGACACTTTTTAGCAGTCCGCGACAACAAACATAAATAAAATAACCATAACGTAATTAATTAATTTAAATTAATTAGTTTCGTTTTCGCTAAACGTATTTACAGCTTTTTTATAAGTATGCGCATTATGTCCGGGCTTGCCGTAAATATTATATTTCCGTTTTTTTGTTTTAACTTTTTTACGACGATTACCTTTAGCCGCTATTAGCTGGGATTTTTTACTATCCCTTTCTTTTTCGGCCAAAAAAGCTTATCCTTTTTGTATAATAAGTATTCCTTCTTTTTGAAAACGTTTATTTTTAATTTTGCGACGTTTATTAAAGACGTAATTAGTTTTGCGTAATTAGGTAACTTTTTGTTTTAAACGAGCCACTTTATGTTAAAGTATTAATTAATTTTTGGCTAATAAATTAACCGATTTAACGATTTTTGTTAACGAATTATCTTAATAAATTTTAACTTTCTTTTGTAAGTAACGTTTTTATTTCGTTATTTTACGGATATTTATAAGGGTTTTCGCAAGGAACGAAAGATTGGAACCGGCGGAAGTAAGCGGAAAAACTGTCGGTATAAATATAACTGGAATTTTTAAATCGGAAAAAATATTATTAGGATCGAATAAAATAAATCCAGCTTTTATAAATCCGGATTTGATATTATCGAACGTTATAGTAATTTTAAACGCGTTATGGAAATTAATAAGCAAATTTTTTTTCGCGATATAGGTATAATAATATCGTATTAAATTTTCGATATATAACGAATAAATACGTTTTAAAATAAAAAAGTAAAATACGTTAAAAAGTTAAAGCCGATAAAAAGAATACGCGGGTATGTAAAAAGTAATAATATCGTTATTTACGTAATATTTTTCGAATTCGATCGAATAATAATTTTCGTAACCGTCGAAAATAAGAAAACGTTTCGTTTTTTTCGTATGCGTTCGTATATATTTATCGAAACATTAAATTTATTTTAAATTTAATTTATTTATTATTTAATTATTAAAATTAATATTAACTTTTTAATCGGTTAATAATAAATTATTATAATATTAAAAATTAAAATAAGTTTTTTCCGTTAATATAATAAATAAAGGTATAATTTAATTTTATAAATTAATAACTTATATAATTATTACCTATTTCCGATTACCTTATTAAATTTATTTAAATTCTTTACGTTTTTTAATATTTATAATTATTATATCCGATATTATAAGAAATTTTATTAAAAAGTTCGTTTTATCGAAATTATAAATATTTTTTTTACGATATAATATTTTACGATTATAACCCGAATAAAGTTAAATTATTTACGAAATATCTTTATATTCTTATATAATATTTTTTAATAATCGATTTTCTGATTTAAATATATCTGGAATTCTTTTTCCCGTTTAATAAATTTCGACGTTTAATTAATTTTAATACGTTCCGTAACGCGTTAAGTTAATAATAAATTCGCCATATTTTTAACGTATTAAAGCTAAATAGGAAATGTTCGCGTATTTAAGTTAAAAATTCGGTCGATAATCAATTTCTTTTCGGTAAACGTTAATTTTTGCGAAATAAAGGAAATATTAATTCGAAAAGATTTGCCGTTAAATCGATCTTTTAATATAGATAAGGTTATTTCGTATATAAAATCAAGCCGTTTAAAATTAAGTTTCGGGTTTCTTTTTTTTTCTGGACGGCTAAATTTATTCTAGTTTTTTTTGTAAGGCGTTCCATAATGTTGGTGTTAAAAAATGGGCGGTTAAAGATAAGTAATTGGAATTGTGCAAAAAGTGTCCGACTTGTTAGTGTGTCCGATTTGCTGGTGTGGTACGTTAATAACTTTCGTAAAAAATAATAATTTTATTTCGGTTATAAAAATAATTATTATATTTAATTTATTCGCCCGCCATCTTATTATTTCCCCGAATAAGTTTATAACGTAAACTTAAAAACCTTTTTAATTAATCGAATTATCCGCGAAAAAGCATTACTTTAAATATTCATCGAACTTTTATTACCGAATTATAACGTTAACGTTTTAATGTTAATTAAATATAATGTAACCTTATTAATAACGTTATAATATACGTTATTAAGGTTTTGGTTCAATTGTACGAATCGGGATATTATAAAAAATATATTAAGTTACGTATTAATTATAATATATAAAATAAAACCGATCTTTTTTCATATTTATTAATTAAGCTTAAATAAGCCCGATTAAAATTTGGTAATAATATAACGCTTATTATTAACGTTTTAAGGAAATTATTTAAACCTTTTTTAAGAATTAAGTTAATTAACTTATTTATAAAGTTAAATTAAAAGAATTAAATCTTTTAATTAAGTTTATCTTTAATTATTTCGATTTTAACGAATTATTATAAATTTTCGTTATTTATAAAAATATATTGTTTTTATATTTATTAAATTAACTAATCGATAAAGTTTTAATATCTTTTATTATACGTAACGATTATATCGTCGACGTAAAAAAATAAAAATATCCTTTAACGAAAACAATAATATAATTGGTAAGGAATAAAATCAAGTCCCAAATTCCTAAGTATGCTAATATAATCCTTCTGCTAAAATAAAGGGGACTTTTTTAATTTATATAATACTTTCTTAATTAAAAATATTTTATTACGTTATAAATATCTTAAAGGCGTTTTTATGTATATTTCGTAAGGTAGGTTGGCGTTAACGAAGGCGTTTATAACGTTATACTACTTAGGCTTTAAGTTAAACTTAGCTGTAATAATGATTAAAGCTTAAAATAACTTTTTAGTAAGTATAAATGCGTATATATTACCATATATATTCTTAAATTATTAATCATATCGTACGATAAAACGAGCCTTATATTTTTTAAATCTAACTATATTTATTAAACTTATAAACGTATATTTATATATATTTTAGCACTTGTTATTTTTCAGTAAACGACTGATTAACGGTTTTTTAGGACTTTATTTTTTTATGACTTTATAAGTAAACCGTTTCGGCGTTACGCAACATCTTTCTTAACGGTTATATACTTAGCTTTTTCTGGCCTTGCGACGGTAGCGGTAAGTTTCGCCTATGTACCCGGTTTAACGATTTAGGTAACGTTTTTATTTTTGATATATTAAAGCCTTTCCGATTAAGGCGGCGCCTTTTTCGGGTTTTTAATTTCCTTAAACTTCCGTAATTTACCGGCCGGTTATTACGCGTACTTATAAAGTGGGCTATTTGTCCTATATTAAATACGGCCTTTTAAATTTATGGTCGTCTTTAATAATACCCCTTCGGCTTTACACGTACGGGAAGCTTATGTTTACGACCTGTAAGGTACCTTCGTTTTTTATTATTACTTTATGTTAAACAAAAGGACGGGAATATAAGGTTACATTTATTATTTCCGCCGGCGTAATAATCGTAATAGTTATTAATGTAGATACTGATTACGGTAATAGTTTAGGGGTTGAAAATAACTCGAATAAAACGGTTGTATAAGGATGATTAATCCTATGCGAATAAACTTATTTTCCCTTATCCCGTACGCCTTTTTCGCCGGCATTACCTTGGAATTATCCTTCCGATCCAGCCGGTAACTAAATCCTGCTTCGGTTTTTATCCTTTTTTTGGATATATATTAGGTCGCTATTAACCTAATCAGGTATTTCTATCTATCGGACAAAAATCTACAGTTCGTTTTCCATAACATCGAAAAGGTCTTTTTAAAGGTTTTTGATATTACTAAAGAAGGTAATCTTTTTGTTAAATTATACGTTTCGAATAGCGATAACTTTGTTCGTTAATAGGTGTTAAACTTTATAAATATTTGTTAATCGGTAACCGACGAAAAAGCTCATTTATACTTTAAAAATTACCTTTTAAAACTTTTATTCTTTTTTCATAACGTTAATCGTTATAACGTAAGCCATATAGTTATAAGTACGTAAATAAGCCTTTTAAAGCTTCCGATTAAATATTATAACGCCGTTTTTATACGTTAAATAAATGTAGTAAACCTTATATATAATTTGCCAAAAGAAAGAATATTTAAGGGTACGGTTATACAGATATATTGCCGTTTTAAAAATATATACGATTAAGAACGTTAATAACTTAACGCCATTTCGTATCGTAATTGCTTTTTTTAATTATACCCGTTAAGCGCTTTATACCCCCGTTTTGGACCTGGGTATATAATGCTAAGGGCTTAAGATTAATACTAAAAGGAGGTAACGTCTCGGATCAGCGAGCGAGCCAGACTAGCGAGCGAGCCAGTTTTTACCACCTTGTAACAACAAACTTAAATTAATTAACTACAATATATTAAATCAATTCAAACTAATCGGATTCTTTTTCGCTAGACGTATTTATAGCTTCTTTATAAGTGCGCGCATTATGTCCGGGCTTGCCGTAAACGCTATATTTCCGTTTTTTCGTTTTAACCCTTTTGCGATGATTATTTTTAGCCGTTATTGGCTGCATTTTTTTACCACTTCTTTTTTTTTCGGCTAGGAGAGTTTGTTTTTCTTGTATAGTAAGTGTTCTTCCTTTTTGAAGACGTTTATTTTTAGTTTTGCGACGTTTGTTAAGGACGTGGTTGGTTTCGCGTAATTGGGTAGCCTTTTGTTTTAAGAGAGTAACTTTATGCCAAAATATTAAGTAACTTTTGGTTAACAAATTAACCGATTTAATGATTCTTGTTGGCGAGCTACCTTAATGATTTTTAATCCTTTTTTGCAAGTAACGCCCTTGTTTTGTTGCTTTACGGATATTTGTAGGCGTCTTCGTAAAAGGTGAAAGACTGGAACCGGCGGAGGTAAGCGGAAAGACTGTCGGTATAAGTATAACTAGAATTTCCAAGTTGGATAAAACGTTATTAAGATCGAATGAAACAAGTTTAGCTTTTTGAAAACCGGCTTTAATGTTATCGGACGTTATGGCAGCTTTAAACGCGTTGTAGAAACCGGCGAGGAAATCTTTTTTCCCAATGTGGGTATGGTAGCGTCGTATTAAGTTTTCGATATAAAGCGAATAAGCGCGCTTTAAAACAGAAAAACAAGATACGTCAAGAGGTTGGAGCCGATGGGAAGAATATGCGGGTATGTAAAGGGTAATAATATCGTGGTTCGCGTAATATTTTTCGAATTCGATCGAATGGTGGTTTTCGTGGCCGTCGAGGATAAGAAGACGTTTGGTTCCTTTCGTACGCGTTCGTGTATGCTTATTAAAATGTTGAATCCATTTTAGACCTAATTCGTTTGTTGTTTAATTATTATGATTGGTATTAACCTTTTAATCGGTTAGTAATGGGTTGTCGCGATATTAAGAATTAAGGTGGGTTTTTCCTGCCAAAATGATAAATGGCGGTATAGCTTAACCTTGCGAATTAATAGCTTATATAACTGTTACTTATTCCCGATTACCTTGTTGGGTTTGTTTAGGTTTTTTACGTCTTTTAGTATTAGTAATTACTATACCCGATGCCATAAGAAGCCTTATTAAAAAGCCCGTTTCGTTAAAGTTGTAAATATCCTTTTTTGCGATGCCGTATTTTACGATTGTAGCCCGAATAAGTTCGAACTATTTACGAAATGTTTTTGGATTTTCGCATAATATTTTTTGATAATCGATTTTTCGATTTAAACGCGTTTTAAGTTTTTTTTGCCGGTTAATAAATTTCGACGTTTATTTAATTCCGATACGTATTGTAACGCGCTGGGCAAGCAGTAAATTTGCTATATTTTTAACGTGTTAAAGCCGAATAGGGAACGTTTGCGTATTTAGGTTAAGGATTCGGTCGATAATTGATTTTTTTCCGGTTAGCGTTAGGTTTCGCGAATTAGGGATGGTATTGGTTCGGGCGTATCGACCGTGATATCGGGCTTTCAGAGTAGATTCGGGGACGTTATATATAGAATGTAGCTTTTTAAAGCTAAGTTTCGGGTTTCGTTTTTTAGCCTGGATAGCTAAGTGCATCTTAGCTTCTTTCGTAAGACGTTTCATGTTGTTGGTGTTAAGAAATTGATAAGTAAAGTTGGAAGGTTGAAGATTTAAGAAAAGTGGCTCGCTCGCTAGTCCGGCTCGCTCGCTGATCCGAGACGTTAATTAAAGCATATTTTAAAGTTGGTAATTCTTTAAGATTTTATTATCGAATTTAATTACTTACGGGAAAACCTTATTTTAGTTCTTTAAGACTTTTATAAGCTATCGAAACGTTATAATTAATATATCTTACTTTTGATTTTTTAAGTAAATATCTTAAATAAAGCCCAAATATTTATCGATAGCGAACATAACTTATTTATATTTTTTAGGGTTCCTTTTGAAGTTAATAAAGTCGACCGCGATTTTTGGCCTAATCGGGATGTTTCTTTTCGAAGTTCGCGCCGTATTTATCTTTTCGCCTTCGCCTTGTTATATATTTAACATTTAATTATTATAAAACCTTTTAATCGGATTCCTTTAATGTGGGATTATAACTAGGCGATTATTTCGGGCCTTAGATGGCTTCAACGTAAGTGTTACACAATATTGTTACCTATACATAATAATTTTGTCGTCCATAAATTAACGTTTCGTTTATAAGTTATAAGGGTTATATAAAAGGTAGCTGCGTTAATATTTTCGATAACGAACAGATTAAACTTAATTATACTTATTTCGAATACAATTATTAATTTTTCGGTTATTTTATTAATATCTTTTTTTCTGAAGCTATCGAAGTAATATTAAGTTATATATCAATTTTTCGTAATAAGTTATATTATAAAGCCGGAACGCTTTTATACCGTTAAGGCGATAAAATAATATATTAATCTTTCGTACTTTTTAATCGGGACGAAGTTGTTACCTGCGTATATTTCGTTACCTTATATGGTTAATTTAAAATTTAGGAACTTATTAATAAACTTAAAGATATATATCGTAAACCTTAAGTTTAAAATAGATAAATTCTTTAAAAGCTAAAACGTAACGTTTATAACGTTACGTTAATTAATAATTAAAAAGTACGTTAAAATTCGTCTTATTTCTTTTAGGAATTAATTTATTTTTATCATTAATTTCTTTATGGTTTTCGATAAGCGGTTAATGCTTTCCTTTAAGGACTGATCGGCAGCTATTCGGTTTCGAATAAATAATCTTAAACCTTCGCTATATCAGAAACCTTTTAAATCTTTATTAAAAAATGTATAAAACTATTAGGTTAGTTTATAATAATTACTTAAGCACGTTTTATACCGTATACCTTATATATTTAACTTCTAACGCTTCCGCTTATTAACGTTTCGGTCCGCATAAGAACTTCCATAACTACGTCGTTTTGGCGTTCGTACCGAAATCTTTTTTCGTAATTGAAAGTTAATAAGCTTAATATTTTCCTAATTAGGGTTATCTTAATTAATAAAATCCGCCGGTATCTCGTAAAAAATAAAAAACCTTATTTTAACGTTTTTCGATATAAATAGTTCATAAGTTATAACCTAATAATGAAAAAGTTATTTATTACCTTTTAGTAATTAATCGTACTATTATCGATCTTTATTTTTTTTTTACCATTTAAAAGGTTATTATCCGGGTTTTCACGATAAAAGCCAAAGTTATATATAGGTCGTTAACTTATATAATTATTATATTCGTTTTTAGCATACCATGTCGTTATCCTTAAGCCATGATCTTTTGTTATCTTACGATTTATTGGTTTAGGTTTTTGCCAGACTTCGAAGTTTGCTTTAACTTTTTGCGGTACTTTCGTTAAATATTAATTAATAACCTGCCGTCGTACACCTTGCTAGACTTAGTCAGCTTGGCGTATTACTTTCGTAAGTTTTTCCTTAAAAGAAAACTTATTCCCTTAATTACTGGAGATATAAATTCCAGAACTTGTTTCGTAAAATCGTTAATACCCTTACGAAAAGTATCGTATTTCCGATCCTTATAAATATATACTATAAATTCCTAATTATAAGCTTATTTACTTTCAGTCGTTATCTTAAGGACGTTCATAAAATAACTTGTAAGGTCGACGTCTTCGAATGTATTATGGGAAGCTGGGGTATTATTTCGGGTTTAAGGACGAATTCGTTTTTTCGGATATAAGGTTATATCGGGTTTTGTAAATTTAACAAATTCCGAACATAATTAATTAGGATCGATAAAGTCCCAAATATTAAGCGCGTACGTTTTAAATTAAAATTCGCCTTTAAAACGGTCTTAATCCTTAAATCCCTAATAAATAATTTAAGATATCGATTATACGGTCGCCATTATTATTATTAAAGTATATTAATAATTTTTACTGATATACAGCGTATATCGTCTTAGCAGTAACTAATTAATTGATATTTACGCGAATTAAGCGAATAAAACTCTTAATTGTTAGATATAAGGGACATCAGTTATGTTGTTATATTAGGCTAGATACGTGTGCTGTTGTATGCGTACAGCGTTAAGTAGCTTAGCAAAGGAACATGTATGGGCCGATCAGTAGGTGACCTTTCCGTATATGGGGTGCGCTACGCACCCCCCAGCTAGCTGACAGTTGAAGCCTTATTTGCCAAGCTCAGCTAAATACACAGCAAGTCGTTCCACCCTATGATTTCCATCATAAATATTATCTTTAATATCTTTAAACACGATAACTAATTCATGATATTTACAATTAAGATAGATTATATATCTTAGTCTTATAAAGCCTTAATTTAACACCGAATACGTAATTATTAACAAACTTCGACCTTAATAAACCTTCTGCCCGCTGGCTATATAGTTCGGTAAGATCGTATAATTTAAGAAGTATTAAGCTTTATGTAATAAACCTTAAAGATAAACCCTAAAAGTAAACCTTGAAAGCAAACCTTAATAGCAAATCTTAATAATAAACCTCACGGATAAATCTTAAATGTTATCTTTATAACCTATATAAAGTTTTTGCAGCCTTCGTTAATTTTGATCGTTCTTACGGTACCTTCTCGAGTTACTTGCTAATTAAGATACCATTTTACGGAATTCCGAATATGCAATAGCGGTACTCCGGAATAAAAAGGTTTTTATAAACATAATCTTTTTTCCGGTATAAAATCTTTATAGAAGTATCGGACGAATTAAAATTATCGATATTATTATCGATCCTGAAGATTTATTTTAAATAAATCAATTTCGATTTTTAATTTTTGAGGCAAATCTATTTCGTAAAATTAATAATAAGCAATTTTAAAAACGGATTACATTGGAAAATTTAAAGATTATAAAAGCATTATTAACGAAATTAAAAAAGGAAAAATAATAACGGGCTTCAGAATTTCTAATTTCATATTTTAGAACGATATAAGCTAAAGAATTACGAGCAATAGTTGCCCGGCTGTTGCGGATTAGGAACAACTTTCAGAATTCAGACAAGAATCGACATGGATAGGAGCGGGATAAGGCAGTCTGCGAAAGGGATAGGTTTAGTAAAGCCTAGAAATTGAAATAGCAATTTATCATTTTATCCAATTTTGTTTACACGGTTCCGTCTCCTTTAGGGAGAATTCTTATATGTTTAAAAAGGAATTTTTAAAAATTAAAAAATTAAGGTTTCTTATATGAGGTTATTGAAAAACTCTATTTATATAATTATCACAAATTTAATATATATTTAATAAAGTTATAACGTTTTTAAGTTGCGAAGTTACTTTAAGTAATAATTATTATAACTTTATTAAAAGCATTTAAATTTTTCATATAACTTCTTACTTCTTATTAACATTAAGTTAAATACGCACTTATAAATTTACATTAAAATTAACCTTAATCTCGCTAAGTTACAGCGCATTTATTAAAAGTGGGTCGAAGTGTTCGACTCGCTTTTATGTTCCACTCGCTTGTTCGAAACGTTAAGCTTGATTATAAAGTAGTTAAAATAGGCGGCATATTTTGTCAGAAATCGTTATAACTTCGTAATACTTCCGTTAAAGCGGTCGGGGTTAATAAATTTTAAAGCTCTTCCAGCCTTGTTACTATCGGCTATTTAAGTGGGTTATGCTAGTTAAGCTGGCTAAGCTGATTGCATTAGTTATGCAGGCTCTATTTTGCTTGCTTATTTAGTTAGTTTAACTGTATAAGCTTGTAATTAATGGCGGGCTTTTTTAAAAATATGAATAGGTAGAGCTTTAACGATAATAACTTACGTAATTACGTTAATTAATTAATTGAATCGCTATAACGCTATTTGCTAATGACGATTAACGTAAGTCTTAGAATTTCTTAATTTTAGAACATTATTTTTGAGGGCCTCCAAGGTTACTTTAAAGGCGTATTGCTTGGTACATAATATAATATAGTGAATACTATTTAAAGTTCAATAACATTTGTAAAAAAAAAAAGGCTTATAACATATAACGGCTGGTTAGTTTAATTAATTATTAAACTTAATCGTCCGGTTTATGTGCGTAACAGGATCGTAGAAAATTAGGTAATAAGGTATGCGGTAATTCGATCGGGTAATAGGAAATAATTAAATATAATTCAGATAGCCAAGTCATATTATAGGCTAATGTTATCTAAATTAAAAAAGAGGTAATGAATGTATTTATATATTAACCGTCTGAAGTAGACGTCTTAGACTAATATACTTAAGAATAATCTTAATAATTAAAAGGATTATTATATTTTAAAATGATCCTGATGATCTCTTAACTTATTGCACGTGATTGCACGTGACTTAATTTGGAGTATCCTTGTTTCTTGACCTTTTATAAAGGCTAAGATGTTACGAACCAACATCTTCCTAGGTTAGGCACACGGTCGAGATAAGACTAGGAATTGACCGACGCCTACAAAGGTTACGTAACATGGATACGGATGGATACGTAAATCCAAATGAATTAATATAATATAGAGATAAAAACATGCTCTTATCTATAAAAGTCTTTTAAATATAATAAATTTAAATTTAAAAACATTTAATAATGCCAAGAAATCTAACTTATATTATATATTTTCGTTATGTGATAGCTTTAATCAATTATTACCTTACCGTATAATTTAATGTTTTTAATCCTTTTTGTAATTTATTAGTAGACTTCTCACGATATTAGTATTAATATACTTTGTATGATTAAATTTAATAATTAATTAACTAGTTATTATGCTATATAACCTTTTATTTAATAATATTATTAAACGTTAAATAAAGTTTTTAAGAAAAAGCCTAACGGTTATAAATCTTAGTAATTGATATAATTACGTACTATTTTAGCGATAAAGCTATATTAAATAATATATTTTAAAGCACCGGAATTGATTAAAGCTTTATGAATCAAATTCGGTAAATAAATAAAGAAAAAGCAGCTCACTTAATTATCGTAACCAGATTCGCCAGCTTAATTACTATAACCCGCTAAAAGAATAAATTTTATTTATTAAAAGATCGTAAAATAATAAAGTCCGGAAAGGTTAATAAGAGCTTTTTAAAAGAGTTTTAAATGCGATGATAAAAGTAAAAAACGTTTTTATTACCTTATAAGTAGGAATTAAAATGTATTAACTTGCGGTATATATATATTACGAAGTTGTAAAAAGTAATTATATAATACCGAAAATAATTAACCAACTTAAGTTATTATAAAAAAAGATGAAACTTTATACTATTAAAAACGTGAAAGGTTGATTACTTACTTACGATAATAACAAGATTATACGAGAAATTAATTACATTAAGATTTTCATTTAAGAATAAAAACTAAATATGGAAATTCGATATCGTCCCGATAAGAATTACAACATAATCTTCGTAAAACTATAGTAGTATTAATAAACTTTTTAATCGATTAAATACTTAGTTCGGTAGAATTTACTTTATACATTTTTGATAAAAAGGACAGAATACGGTAGAATCTTAATATTTAATGGGAAATAGAGACAAATATAGATATAAGAGCATAACAAAGACCTTAACACCTATAAAAACAAGATGTAAAAAAAGTAGAGGTATTATAAAGAAGTACGACGTATTATTAGTACAATTAAAAGAAATTAACAAAGGATAAATAATTACATATAATACCGAGCTTTAAAACTAGAAGTAATACCTAACGTGTTTTCATGATACTATAAATATAAAAGAATATATCAAAAAGATGTTAAAACGGAATATTAAAATATAACGAATAAATTAACGTCTCTTACTACCGATCGGGATACATCATTGAACGGGACACTGTTTTCAACATTTTAACTATCTAACTTTAATTATTTATTTCTTAATAATTACATGATGGAACGGTTGATAAAAAAAAGACAATAAACCTTACAGTTCATAGTAAAAAAACGAAACCTTGAACTTGATTATGAAAAGCTAATTTCTATTTATAACGATCTATATTTTACTTTAAAAAGCGTAATTTACCCGTAAATACGTCCGACTCGGTATTATTCTTAATTCATAAAATTTATCGACGACCGAAACGAAATCGACTATCGACCGAATCCTTAACCTTAATACGTAAATGTTTTTAATCCGGCTTTAGCATATTAAAGATATAATAAATTTACTATTTATTTAAAGTATTATAACATGCGTTAAAGTTAATAAAGCGTAAAAGTTTCCATGGCGGTACAATAAACTTAAAACGCGTTTAAATTAAAAGATAGATTATTAAAAAGAATAAGAGGAAAACTTAAAGGTAGTTTATAAATAATTTAAGTTTATTCGAGTTATAACTGGAAAATATAATATCCAAACATAGGATATTTATAACTTTAAAAACCCAACTTTTTAATAAAGCTTTTAATAATATGCGGCATAATATTTACAAGTATTAAAAATTTTAAAAAGCTTAAATAATCCTCATAGAATAATCGGAAACAAGTAATCGCTATATAAGCTCTTAATATATAAGTTTAAATTATATTTCCATTTACGATGTTAAGAAAAGAAAATGACCTTAGTTCTTATTATCGAAAACTTTTATTATTACCCTATTAAAAGCTTAATATAAGCTATAATAATTAAATAATAAACACATCAAGTTTATAATAAATTTAATACTTGAGTAAATATATACGACGGCGTGCAAAAAATTCTAAACGTTTCCTTATCCTCGACGACTACGAAAGCTACCATTCGATCGAATTCCAAAAGTATTACGCGAATAACGGTATTATTACATTTATATACCCGCGTATCTTTTTTATCATCTTTAACCTTTCGACGTATCCTGTCTTTCGATTTTAAAGCGGGTTTATTTACTATATATCGGGAGCCTAATATGACGTTACTATGGTTAAATCGCGAAAAATGATTTTATTATCGGCTTTTACAACGCGTTTAACTTTACGATGAGATTTAATAACATTGAATCCGTATTCTTAAAAGCTGGACTTATTCTATTCGATTTTAATAACGTTTTGTCCTAATTAAAAGTTTTTCTAGTTATACCTATACGACTGGTCTTCTTACTTATTTCTATTAGTTTTATTTCCTTCCGCGCAAACTTTTAGAAATATCCGTAAAATAATAAAATAAAAACGTGTTTTATAAAACAGAATTAAGATTTATTAAGATGGTTTACGAACAAGAATAATTAAATATGTTAATTTCATAATAACGGTTATATATTCCTTTTACATGGAGCCGCTTTTCTCCGAGACAAAAACGTTTAATTACGCGAAACGAATTATATTTTAACTCAACGTGGGAAATTAAAAATGAATGTTCTTAAAACGGAGGAATATTTACTATATCATATGGCTAAACATTTTAACAGAAAAGAACAACAGTAGTAAAAGATTCTAACTAATAACGCCTAAAATTAGTCGTTACAAAAAGGTTAAAATAACAAAACAGAAATATAACGTGTACGGCAAGCCCGGACATAATACGCTTACTTATAAGAAAGTAATAAATACGTGTAACGAAAACGAATCCGACTAAATTAATTTAATTTACTATATTATAATTAACTTATTTGATCTTATTATCGCAGAATAACAAAAGGTGTCCGGTTCGGTAATATGTTCTGTTCGCCGGTAAGAGATGTTGCGATATAATTCTTAAAGGAGAAATATTAACCTGATTTTATTTGATTTATAATGTTAAGAAAACTAAATTATAAGTATTATACGAATGTCTTAAAAACAAGTTTAAAAAAGCTATATCTAATGCTTTAATCTATTAGACGGATATTTTACAGCTTTTGTATTATAAGAAAACCAAATATTATAGCTTATTATTAATTATAAATAATTAAACGATATATTAATTAAAAATAAACGCCGTTCCTTTTATTAAACAAGATAAAGAACCACCGTTATAAAGTAAAATGGCTTATAGGCTTAAACTCTAGAAAAAGAAATAATTAAAGAGGTATTAAACTAGTATACGAATAAAATATAACTTTTAAAACGAAATATATGTTTTTTAAGTACTTCGTTATCCCTTTCGGACTTACGCACGTATTAGCAATCTTTTAACGGACCGTTTATTATATACTTAAAGACTACTTAGATATTTCCGTTATTTGTTACTTTGACGATATTGTTATTTATTCGAAAAATAAAAAAGAATGTGTAGGGTATATTTATAAGGCTTTTTAAGCCTTATATAACGTTGACTAAATAATTATTACGTTAAGCACTTAGTTTCATACGTAAAACGCAAAACTTCTAAGACATATTATTACCTTAAAATATATTAAAATAAAGTTTAGGTAGGTTATTATCATATTGAAATAAAAGACGGTTATTGTAATTAAAAAAGTAAAAACGTTCTTTAAATTTGCTGATAAGTATAAGAAATCTATTTAATATTTTAATGAAGTAGTTATATTATTGTTAAAGATGATAAAAAGCACGAACGAATTTTAATAAATATTAAAAATAAAAAAGGCTTTGAAAAATGTTAAAAACGCTATTACTAATAAATTTATAATAACTATATATAATTTAAGCCTCCTAATTAAGCTTAAAACAGACCCTTCGGATTACGCATTAGGCGTAATAGTAAATACCGCGATAATGAAGACAACCTATACTTTACCGCCGTTTATTTTTATGAATTAAATGGGGTAAGCTTGAATTACAGTATTTTCGATAAATAATTGATGGTTCTTATTAAAGCTTTTTGAAAATTCAAGCATTACCTTAAAAGAACATTTACAAGGTTAAAATATACACAAATTATGAAAGTCTTAAAGTATGATATAAGCGAACCGCTTATATGAGCGAACTGCGTACTTTTCGGCAGCTCGTAAGAATAAATCTAAATAACTCAACCATAACATATCCAATTGATTCAAATCGACAATATTCGTTTTTACTAATCATATTTATAACGTCTTAATAAATGTACGTATAATATTAAAGGTTATTACGGACGTCATATTGCCATTTCTTTTTTCTAACCTTCTTTTGACCGATTATTCCCTCACGCGTCTTAGTTAATATTACCCCCATTTTCGCAAAAATGTTAAAGCCGACTGATAATAAATCGATTACTAACCGAATTCCCAACCTATATACGCGAACGATTTTTGTTCGGCTTTGATACGTAAAAGATATTCGCAAAATATGTCGTATTAGAAGGTTACAGGGCTTTATTATAAGGCGCGTTATAAGGCTATGGGGCAAAGCTATAAAGCTTGTTATAAGGCACGTTTCGGGGCGCGTCGTACGGCGTATCGCCGTATTACAGGATTCCTTAAAGCAATAATTCGATCCTACGTAATTAAATAGTTAAAATAAACGTTTCCAATAAAAAAACTACTTACTATACGGGATAAACAAGTTTTTTCGTCGACAGAAAAGGTGGTAATAAAGAAATATTATTAATATTTGCTAAATGTGATTATCGCGGGTAAGTTAAAAGAGAGGAATAGCGAAATAAGGTCTATAATAAGATTTAATATAATACATACACTTATTAAGAAACTGTAGATATGGTTAGCGAAAACGAATACCGTCGATTTAAATCAATTAGATATGTTGTAGTTAAGTTCTGTGGATTGGTTATTACGAGCTGCCGAAAGCTGCGACGCTTGCTTGTATGCGCCGTTCCCTTATGTCATACGCTATTTGTTTTATTATTGCTAAAAAGGTAACAAAACGATATTTATGTTACGCTGAAGGACTAGTAAAACATAACTTCGTTATTACTTTTTAGAAATAATTAAAAATAGCAAAATAAACGCGGTAAATCGAAAGCTAGACTTAACGAATAAGATAATTGAAGTTAACTAGTAGATTTTCGATATTACGCTAAATAGATACCTGTAACCACGACAAATAGCAACGATTAAAATAATACCTTTTAATTTATATCAGAACATCCTGGAATACGACGTTAACTTACCCGAAAACTAGAAAATAAAAAAGATACAGGTCTTAAAAAAACATCAAAAAAATATTAATACGACATATATGCGAATATTAATTATACAAATACCCGGAGATCTATAAAGGCTTAAAACTAATATAACATATCTATTATTTTCTTAAAATGAAATTGGTAATAAAAACGGTAGGATAATAATACTGTATATATAATAAGGCAAAAGCTCGACGACATAAACTATACGGAAAACTATAACTATTATTAATTACGGAACAATGAAGTGGTGTAGGGTGCAGTATAGGTGCAGCTGTAGCTCTGCAGCGTTGTTGCAGCTCTGCTTCTAGCTGCTTCCATTCACTTCGCCGGTAGGCTCCAATAGAGCGACATTTAGTGGGTTAGAGACGGTCTATAAAGTTCTGACCTAGTAACTTTTATATGCAGTCTTCTAGAGAACGAAGGCACGCCCGACACTTTCTTCTCTCATGCAACCAGTCAAGATGTCCTGCATATACCAGCTTCGATAAGCCCCCGTCCCAATTTAACAACCGTAAGATTTAGTTACTTTCGATTTTATTATTAAACCTTTATTATTAAAAAGCCTAGTTGCTGGCATATATTATAATGGTATCTTTATAATTGTTTATCGATTTATTAAGTTTTCTTATTTCTTACGGCATAATAAGGATACGGTTATAGAATAACTAACTCATATTATTTAAAAGTATATTTTAAAGGTATACAAATTATTAATAAGAGTTGGGTTAGGTAAAGAATTCATATTTATTTCGAAATTGTAATAACGATTTATAATATAATTAAACATAGATTATAAGCTATTTAACGTCTTTAAACCTTAAATAAACGGATAAATGAAAGGAATTAACTAGATATTGAAACCCTGTTGACGTAATTAACTTATAATATTAATTACAATAAAAACATTAGGATAACTCTTGTAAATATCAACTTTGATTTTATATTAAAAGTTTATAAAGATATACATAAAGCATTTATTAACGTTAAAACGAGTTTTATATAGAAATAAATTATATAATTATACGCAGAAATAAAACTTAGATTTAAATTCGGACGTAAGTAAATAAAGAAATATTATAACGAAAAATTATTAAATATATTAACGTTTTAAAACAGAAAGATTCGATATTTAATTATTAAAGTTTTTTAATTTAAATTATTAAACAAAGCTTTAAATTTAAATATATCAGCTAATACAAAACTATTCACAAAATCTTTAATAATAGTTATTAATTAAAACTATTACTTAAAGTTAAACTTTAGTTAACTTTTTATATTTTCTTTTTCGAATTAATACTAAATGATATCAAAGTCAATTCAAAGCATGAAAAAGATATATATAAATATATTAACGTACGAGGCAGGAAAACCCCGAGCTATACGGAAAAAAAAGACTTAGCGAATATCTAATTTAATAACAATATTAGCCAGATTTCGAAAATACCTAGGAACCCGCCAAGAACCTTATAAGTGCCTAACGCCTTTTGAAAGATTTTTACTCGCAAATGATAGAATTATTTAAAATAACTTCCTACTCCGGGTTTAGTAAAGCGAACGAATTAACAGTCCCAAACTTAAATTAATTAGTTACCCTAAAAACTTAAATAGTCTCCGCGGCGGCTTTTATTTCAGCTTTTTCTTACTCTTTAAATTTATTTCACGATTACAGCTTACAATGAATTACGTTAATTCCTTTAATAGAAAAAGCATTTTATTATTAATATAACCATTAAACGCCGGAAATAACTTTACATATATTCCTTTACGATTATTAAAACCGCTTTGTAGTGAAAGACCTTTTACGTTTTAATCGCCTTTTTCGTAAAATATTACATAAAAGATTTATCGAATCGTCCGAATTATCGCATAATCACCGGTAAAAAACTTAATTTTGGCAACGTATTACGTTCTTTACTATAATAGACTTTTCGTTTCGAACGAAGTACGCGGAATAAGCCATAACTTCAAAACTAAAGTTCTCGATAATGATAAATAGCTTTTCACGCCTGTCATTAAATTAAAACGTTTCCATTACTTCATACCTTTCTTTGGTATAATAAGCAAGATGAAAAAAAGAAGAAAAAAGAGACTTATTAAATTTAGAAATCATTAAGGAGTAAAATCATAAAGGGAAAAGTCGTATAACGGACTAATACTTTACCAGCTTAAGCATACGGTCGAAATAAAATTAAGATTTAACAGACGCCTAAAACAGTTTCATAATATAAATACTGATAAGTAATAAATTTAAATATATTAATATGATATAAATTAAAAGAGAACCCATTATCTATTAAAACCGTTATATATAATAAATATAACGTACCACACAAGCTCACGGCGCACACAAGCTCGCGGCGCGTTTTTTGACACCTCGCAACAACTAATCCAAATAACTCAACCATAACAGATCCAATTGATTCAATCGACGGTATTCTTTTTCGCTGACTATATATACAGCTTTTGGACAAATGCACGCATTATATCAAGATTTGTTGCGGACGTTATATTGCCATTCCTTCCTGCCAACCTGTACGCGACCGACCAACCACTAACGCGTTTAAGTTAATATTACCCCCATTTCGTACGACCTAAAGCCGACCGACAGAAATACGATTACCGACCGAATTTCCAACCCGTATACGCGAGCG